>JANHFN010006569.1:47863-60244 GCA_032468175.1 Toxicocalamus goodenoughensis | reverse complement strand
GATACAGTATTAAAATGTCTATCCTAGTTTATATATTTCCAACCCAAATAACTGTTAGGTGACTTATATTCCTAACAACGCCCACCCAGTCACATGGCCATGCCCACCTAGCCATGCCTACAGAACCAGTAGTAAAAATATTTGCATCCCACCCCTGGTATAAATTCAAGTACTGCGTGAGGAAATAGCCCTTACAGAATTTTCATTTCTATGAATAAAAAAACAGACTAATTGCTGTCAGACAGTAGAACTGAATTAGAAGTCTCTTGAATAGATGGTTTCAGCACCGCGTCCAACAGTGGAGTCATTGCTGTTATTATCTTTTTCTCTTCTAGATCCAACCTGGCTGTCAACCAATCTGGGCATTTTGACTTGCATTGAATGTTCGGGAATACACCGAGAACTTGGTGTCCACTATTCCAGAATGCAGTCGCTTACATTAGATGTGCTGGGTACATCTGAATTGCTGGTAAATTAAAAATATTTCTATCAAAAAACCCTGAGGGTCAGCATAAGTGTGTCTTCTATTTTTGTAGGCTTCATCTCATAGCAACCTTCTATTAGAGTGGAAAACATACTAGAGTGGTTTTCCCTCCTTATAAATCCACTGAATTTCTGCCATATAAGATAGCTACAAAAGACTCAAAGAACTGGGAAGAAGAGAAAATCCATTTACACATATATTGAAAAACCCTTCAGCTTCTTTGAGATTTAGTCCATATATTTAAATGTTATTTCAAAATGTCTGTATTACATTAAAATAAACATTTCAGTAAAATGTCATTTTAACACCTAGTTGATGAAAGGTCCATACTTCACAAAAATCTGGTACAGTAAAGTGGACTTTCCTCTTTGCAATAATAGGGTTTATATTTGTGTATGTCATTCAGTTTTGTAATGATATTATTATGCAAATGATGTAAATTGCAAAGAAACTTGTTCCATTGCGTATAAAGATATTTGTATTGAGGTCTAGAAAACTGAATTTCCAGTGTATAGTCATGTTATTTTCAAATAAACTTGCAGAGGTAATATTGGGCTTTTGTTTAATCTAGTTTATTTAATCTACTTTAAAAAAACTGCCTGTAAAGTAAAATTTACAGCTGCTGAATTCAAATGTTCAGTTTTTTTGATGCCTCAAATTGGAAGTATTGTATTTAAGTAGCCATTGGGTTCATTTACACATTTTTTTGATATTTATCTTAATAGCTTGCTAAGAATATCGGTAATGCAGGATTTAATGAGATTATGGAATTTTCTCTGCCAGCAGATGAACTAGTCAAACCCAATCCAAGTAGTGATATGTAAGTATGAAAGATGGAATGTTTAGAGTGATACTGTGTCAGTTGTGACGTAATGTGTGAATAGAGTTAATATGAGTTCTGACTTAATGATTCAAGGGCAGTCTCTTAAATGAGATTGGTTCTTCTGGCTCTACTGGATCTCAAATGCTAAAAAAGAAAATTAATCATTTTCAGATATTTAAGAGGTTCTGTTGATGTCTTAGATCAGGGGTGTCAAACTCAAGGCCCAAGGGTCGGATCCGGCCAGTGGGGTGCTTAGCTCTGGCCTGCGGGGCCGCCCTGGAAACAGCGATCAACCAGGCCACGGTGTCTTTGCCAGGAAAATGGAACTCGGGAGAACCGTGGGTGGCCCTCTTGAGCTCTGTTTTCGCTGGCAGGGGGTTGCAGGAGGCCGTCACAGGAGAAAACAGAGTTTGGGAGTCCGTTTTCTCGGGCAAAGCACTTGGGCCACCACAGGAACCCCCGAGGTCAAACACAACCCTGATCCGGCCCTGAATGAAATCAAGTTTGACATCCTTGCCTTAGATGAATCAAGAATTAGACCATCTGACTTCAAGCCTAGCCCCATTTGCAATCTGAACACACAAAATATTTTTACAAGAAATGTGAAGTTTTTGAATTTGTGCAATTTTTATAATTAGTTAATACTACTCGTTATCACATCTAATAATAACTGTTGGTTACTGGTATAAGTCAAAGCAAATAATAAGCTCTTACCCAAGACAGTATGTGAGATATTAAAATAGCTTCCCTCTAGGAATATATAAATGGTCACCTGGCACTGTGGTCCATTTATTTCTGACAGCATTACCTTTTCTACTTTGCAGGCAAAGTCTCTTCAAAGTCTGAGCATGCACAGGAGATTGTGTATGTGAGCGGAGAGTCGAAAATCTGTTGTAGAAGCAGATTTTTGTTGGGTTCTGCCCATGCTGATTGGAATTGGATGTTATGCTGAGAGAAATTCCCTTATTATTTTAGTGTCTTCAGCATCGTTTCCACATTCAAAACCAGTTTTGTAGAGTTGTGGGGATTTCTACAGCAGATTTTGGACATATGGGAAATTTTAGGGCAGTGTTTTTCAAATTTTCCATTTTCAAGGATGTGTGGATTTCAACTCCCAAAATTCCCTTGCTAGCATGCAATCATGGCAATTCTGAATTTGTAGCAGATTTTCTGTTAATTCCATATTAACAGTAAACTGCTAAACTTTCAAGACTGAACAGACTTCAGGTAAAAAAGAGCATTAGAGCAATGTTTTTTCTAAATTCAGTTTAGAAAGTTCCCTTGAATAATTTAAGGAACATATCTGTTGAATTGATTATCACTTGTTTAAAGTAGCTGGGAAAATGAAGAACACCTACAGACATTTATCTCCATATATTTGGATCATTGTTTTCCAATGGATAAATCAGTGCTCACAACTACAACACATTCAAAGGAGGAAAGGTCAATAAAATGTTGCAAATAAAATCCATGACGTTTACCTGAGCCATTTTTTATTAAGTGTTATGAATATCGTATATTTTGCAGAACAAGTATTTCAGCTGTTCATTGTGCACCATTTTACAATGTATGCCATATCTCATTTCAGGAATGCTAGAAAAGATTATATCAATGCCAAATATATTGAAAGAAAATATGCAAGGAAAAAATACACTGACAATGTGACCAAGTTACAAAACCTTTGTGAAGCAGTCAGAGCAAGAGACATTTTTGGACTCGTTCAAGTGTATGCTGACGGGGTGGATCTAACCGAGAAAATTCAATTAGCAAATGGTCATGTATGTACAGAAACCTTCTGTTAATCACGTTTTGAACACAAATGCTCTATTTGTAGAAATTACATCAGAAGAAGCAAAGAAACAATGGATGGAAACTAATCAAGGAGAGAACCAACTTAAAACTAAGGAGAAAGTTCCTGACAGTTAGAACAATGAATCAGTACAATGGCTTGTATCCAGAAGTTGTAAATGTTCCAACACTGGAAGTTTTTAAGAAGAGATGAGGCAACCATTGGTCTGAAATGGTGTAGGGTTTCCTGCCTAGACAGGGGGTTGGACTAGAAGATCTCCAAGGTCCCTTTCAACTCTGTTATTGTGTTAGGTGTTTCTAATTTTGCAAACTTATCTCACTCACTGTCACTCTTTCTGTGTTACTTTTAAAAAGAATCAAAGAAAAGTCCTTTCATTTGTTATTAAGCATTTTAAAAAAATGATTAAAATTAGATAGCACTAGCACTTAGAGCTATATATCACTTCACAGTGTTTTACAGCCCTTATAAGTTATACATGTCATGCTCTTGTGAGGCGGGGAGACGAATATTTATGATTAGGTTTCAATATATGTTCAGTCCTTTCCTGCAGAAAGTATTTCTATTTCTAAGAACCCAGATTGTTGTGAGAAATATTCTGACTTTATAAAGTCAGGAAAACAGTTTAGTGCTGCTAGGGAGCTAAGGAACTCTGTTTGGATGTGTGTGAAAAATGTACATTGTGTTGATTGAATATATATTAAAGAATATCATTAACCATACACCCAGTCTCAGATTAATATATAAGAAGAATGGCACTCGATATTTCTATTGTTTATTCTTGCACTAAAAGATTAATTGGCTAAATAATATTTTGGATTCTGTATCTCCTTTGACTACATCTGAGCAACACCATCTAAAAACGTTCTTTGTCTTTTCCTATAAAGCTAAATTATTGAGAAGCCATGTTTTGTTTAAGCAATTCAGTTGATCTATATTAATTTGGAAGCTTTTAATATTTGCAGTGTAAAACATTGTAAATGATGTTGCATAGTATATCTTTCTCCAAATGTATAGATATCATGTATACCTTCATTGAGTTTGGAGTGAATTTTGTTGTTTGCGTTTTATTTTAAATTTCAGCTTCATTGAATGCAGCTAATCCAAAATTTTAAGAACCATTGGTGCAGTTTTGTGTCTATATAGAAATCATTTCAAAAGTTGTTTTGTATGTCAGGAAAAATGAATACACAATGAGTATATCCTGCCTTGGGAGAAAAATTAAAATAAAAGTGCACACTAATTTTTGTATAGGCTTTGAAGCAGTATTCTGACCATTTATAGAATGGGATAGAACAATGTCGAAGGGCAGAATGTATTCTAGATTGAACATGACTAATCTTGGCCACCTTAATATTTGCCCTGACCTTGAAATGTTAAAATGATCTGGAATATAAATAGTTTAGGATTATGATTCATTAAACGTTAATGTTAGTGTCAATTATCCTGAACCAGTCTTTTAACACTTCCTAGCACTACTACCCTTTCAGTCAATTTAAAGGACCTATCTTGCATATTACTATGTAATGCAGAGTGATTAGTTATCAGTTTTCTTGTTTTACAGTCCAAACTGTCCAGTTCAGCTTATGTCTGCTTATTATATGTTTTATTTCTGTGAAGTGGGTGAGGCTGAAAGAGAGTAACTGGCCCAAAGTCTCCCAGCTGCCTACAGGAGGACTAGAACTCACCATCTCCTTTTCTAAGCAGGCACTGACATCATTAAACTAGACTGGTTTTCACATATAGTGTTGTGGTGATTTGGTGAAGCCTTTTTTTTTTGTTTAGCTTACAAAATCAAACACTACTTTCTAGCATCACCATTTAATTTATAAATTGAGTCTTGTCAGTTCTCTGCCTAGATCACATTTAGGTAGCAGAGAAGGCATTTTTTAAAAAATGTTATGGTGGAACACTTGACCTTCAACATCTATTAATAAAAACCTTTGAAGCAAAACAAGAATTTCTGAGACCAGGGGTTTATCCTGTAAAATAGATCCAGGGTAACACACAGGGAAATAAATAGAGGGTGCCTCTTTATTTTGCATTATCTTAATTTTGGCCACTGTACTCAAATCTGGCTTTCAAATAATTTTGAAAGCTACATGGACCAAAACTGTATGGTGCAACAATAAATTATCGACTCTAAACTTATTTTTAAAAATGTTTTTGCTTGGCACTGGTTAGAAGACATTTTTTTTTTGTATTTCAGGAACAAGATGAAACTGCTCTTCATCTTGCGGTGCGATCGGTAGATCGGACTTCACTTCACATAGTTGACTTCTTGGTACAGAACAGGTGGGCCATCCATGACTAAACACTCGTTTGCATATCAGTTTCATTACTCAGATTGAAGAAAAGATCCTTTCAGTAAATGTTGTTAAGTTGGATGGAAACAACTGTCTGAATATCTTGAATCAAGCAGGCTTTGGAGAACCTTCTATGCTATATGTGCCAAGTAATTTTATTCTCTCTCCTCCTGTGCAGTGGCAATCTTGACAAGCAGACGTGTAAAGGCAGCACGGCTCTGCATTACTGCTGTTTAACAGATAATGTGGAGTGCCTCAAACTGCTTCTGAGAGGGAAGGCCTCAATTGAAATAGGTAAAGGGAAAAAGGAGTACTCCTTGGTGTTAGGAACATAAAGGTCTGAGGTAAATTTGTTGCTGTTTCCACTCTCTCTCTCATTCCCTCACATGCACACACATATATATTATTGAGCCATATGTCTAAAATTTGAACTCTCAGTCAATGGGTATAAAAATATCCGTTTTATGAAGCCTTATTTCCAATGTCATGGGAATCAGATGGCAATATATTACTATAAAGTGAGAAAAATGTTCAGTTCATTATCCTATTTTTTAATGTGGACACTGCACTAAACATGAATTAGTCCCATGGGTAAATTAACACACACATCTCCAATGGATATACCATATATTTTGGTTTCTTAATCTTCATCCAATATGACTGCCGATGAGAGAGAGATAGGAGGTGCACACCAAAAGATATGGAGCCAACTTGTTAAAGAAAGCAAATTAAAATATGTAGCAACTAATTAATATGTCTGTCTTTGGCTGGACTGTTCCTAATGTTATTTTCATTTTGTAAGCTACTTATACTGTATTTTTAGTAATATAAAGTTGCAAACCAACTTTTCCTTTCATTGATTTATAGCAAATGAAGCTGGAGAAACACCACTTGATATAGCTAAACGCTTAAAGCATGCACACTGTGAAGAGCTGGTAAGATTTTGATTTATGCATACTGTACAGCCTGTTCTTCCCTTACATTAACTGAAGTGGCGCATGATGCATAATCTATTATATTTTTGGACAATCCCTTCCATGTACACAACCATATCTGGAGGGAGTACATTTGAATTATAATACAGTAATTAATGTCACATTGTAGTATTCAAATAACATTATTGTGGGACCCTCAATTGGATGTTTTTTATTTGCTCTATAAATAAATTCATGTTCAAAACTTCTATAAATTTCTTTAATATAATTCTGCACTTAAAAAAGAAAGGGATAGAAAATAACTTGGTTCCAAGTCTGTTTAACGATTTGGAATTTAAATCATTGACATGGACTGGGTTCCATAAAGCCTAACTTTGGTCCTTTAGCTTACTCAGGCTCTGGCTGGAAGGCTTAATTCTCATGTTCATGTAGAATATGAATGGCGGTTACTTCATGAAGACTTGGATGAAAGTGACGATGATGTGGATGAAAAACTGCAGGTACGTATTCAAATACTTTGTGATTTTATAGTAGCACGCTTAAATTCTTCTAATTTCTCATGTCACAGGCTACAAGTAGTCCATGACGTATGACCACTGTTGAGCCTCAAATATTCATTGTTAAGCAAGACAGTTGTTAAGTGAGTTTTGCCCCCATTTTACGACCTTCCTTGTCACTCTTGTTAAGTGAATCCCTGCAGTTGTTAAGTTAGCAACACAGTTATTAGGTGAATCTGGCTTCCTCACTGACTTTGCTTGTCAGAAGGTTGCCAAAGTTGATCACATGATCCTGGGACACTGCACTGTCATAAATACATGCCAGTTGCCAAGCATCTGAATTTTGATCATGTGACCTCAGGGGTGCTGTAATGGTTGTGTTAAAAACAGTGATAAATCACTTTTTCAGTGCTGTTGCAACTTCAAACGGTCACTAAATTAATGGCTCTAAGTTGAGGACTACCTGTATGGTGAATGAGACAGGCAAAAAAGAAATAAATAAGGAGCAAGCAATTTTTCCTGTCCATTACAAAATTTTGAGAATATGGGTGGTTGCTGTCCAAAATCATGATACAGTTACAGACTCACAAATTGCTGGTGTGGTTGGCATGTCATTCACCAAACTCCCATTTATCAGATTAAGGGCATACAACTAATGCACAACTAATAGTATTACTTTGAAGGCATGATTTAACGTTACCAGCTTCATTTGCCTTAAGCCACAACAGAGTTGTGTAGTTATATTCATAGCATGGACACAAAAATACTTGACAACATGGCTCTCTTTTGGATTCTTGTTTTTTTACAGCAAGCCAGCCCCAGTCGAAGAGAGGACAGACCTGTAAGTTTCTATCAGCTAGGATCAAGCCAGCTTCAGCCTAATGTCGCCTCTCTGGCAAGAGATGCTGCCAATGTAGCCAAGGACAAACAGAGAAGTTTTATGCCAAGCCTATTACAAAATGAGACCTATGGAGCTGTTCTCAGTAGCAGCCCACCTCCCATTCAAACCGCAGCACCTGTTACCAATGCGCCTCCTTTGCCGCCCAGAAATATTGGGAAAGGTACTAACGCTCTCATATTTGACAAGATGAGGAACGGCAGGAAACTGTTCAGTTCTTTTTTTTTTCCTTTGAAAGTGTGGGGTTGTCAATTTCTCTAATTGGACCTTATCACAAATTCTGCAGTTCTGACCTTGTAGTAATTAACGGTAGAGATTATTTTCTACAACATGTGGCTTGTGCTTAGAGAGGTTCCTTAATTTAGTGGCTTTCTTTGATAGTGTAAGTGCATCAGTTGCACAAAGAATCATGGAAAAATGTTTGTCGGCTTTGGAAATAATATTCTAGATTTGGTCAAATGCTCAGTTGAAGATGTAGAAACCAAACAGAGAAGGAACAAGAAGGAAAAAGGGAAGAATTTTCACTCCCTACAAGTTGGAACTATTCCACATAACGAATTACATCTGATTTTCAACATGAATTTACAGTGTTGTATACTTTATGAATAAGAGCAATCAGATTTCATCCTTTTGTCCAGATCTTCTTTTTGGTTCAGTGTTTTTTAATAGCTGAAAATATCTGAAGGTCACTTTGAATGCTTCTCTTGGAGGGGTTTTTGTGCTTTTTATTTTTATGCCAGGAATATGCACTCAGGTAGATACCTTTCTTCCTCTTCTTCACAACAGCTGAGCATATACAAGTAGTCCTCTACTTATGACCACAATGGAGCCTAAAACTTCCATTGCTAAGCAGGATGGTTAAGGGAGTTTGAGCACATTTTATGATCTTTCTTGCCACAGTGAGGTGAATCACTGCAGTTGTTAAGTTAGTAGTCATAAGTGTTAATAAGTCACTTTCAGTGCGGTTGTAACTTTGTTCACTAAACAAATGGTTGTAAGTTGAGTTCTACCTGTAAATCAGTTGTTAAGGGCGTAGAAGTGTATCTAATCTTTAACTCAAGGAACGTCAGAAGTCTTAAGTGTGTCAGGGTCGTGGCTGCCTCTTTCCACTGATGGAAGTGGAAGTTGTATATGCTCTGTGTCTGTGTGTGTCATTGCAAGGGATGATCTTGGAATCAATTCTCTATCCTCTAAATCAACAGTCCCCAACCTTTCTTGTTCTGCAGACTGGTGGTGGTGGTGGGAGGGGGAGGGAGAAGAGATGGTTCTGCACAAGCAATGGGTGCACGAGCATGCCGCTTGTGCAAATGGAGCTTCTCCCGCTGATTGTGCAGCCCGATTCCCATTGGGCCACAGCCCGGGAATTGGGGACCCCTGTTCTATGTATAGGTTGCATGTGAGCATCAGCAACACCCCTTAGGTGGTTGATGTGGAAATTGTTTCCAAGGCTACTGGCTGCATATATCTCTATTTTAGCAATAACACTTAGACTTAAATACTGCTTTGCAGTGCATTACACGCCTCTCTAAGCAGGTTTACAAAGTCAGTCTATTGCCCCCAACAATAGGGTCTTCATTTTACCCACGTCGAAAGGATGGAAGGGTAAGTCAACCTTGGGCCTGGTGAAATTTGCCAAATTGCAGGCAGCTGGCAGTCAGCAGAAATAGCCTGCAATACTGCACTCTAACCACTGTGCCACCATGGCTCAATTTTGTAACATATTTTCTGCTCTTCCTTCAAGAAAATATTGTCACTATAAACCATACAGAATTCTGATAAAATGAGGATTTTGTAATTGTTCTGCTGTTTGAGAACTTGAAAAAGGTGGGACAATAAAGCACTTTGAAAAGTGAATCACCTTTCAGAGGTAACAGGTGTGGGCATTTTGAAGCCAATGGATGATAGATGTGATATTTTTTCTTAGCTCTTGGCTTTTCTTCAGAAACAAAAAGAAAGTTGGCATGGCAGAACATCCAACTTTTTGAATGGAGGGCACCTATACAGCAGGGTCAGGAAGTTGTGTACGCAGGAAGCTTTTTCTTGTAGTGCCACCCGGTTCAGCCAAAGGAGAGGGATCCTAGAGTTTGTTGTATAATAGCACTGTGTCCACCTCCCTGTTAGGGAATATAGTGCTATACCTCTAAGGAGCAAACTTTTAATATTTTAATCCTTTGTGAGGACAAATAATTAAAATGAAATCACAGCATTTAAGGGTGTAGAAGCCCGGCCAAGATCAGCTTGGGTGTTCTTTTCTTTTTCTTTGTGATTTATGCAGGTTATACTCTCAAGCTAAATAGATCCTACCAGCAAATTAGGCTGCTGCTTTTGCTTATCATTAGCTAATGAATTGTGCAGCTTTCCTTGCTATTGTTCCTGCTTTTGAAAACCAATTACTGCAGTTCAAGGGTTATCAGCAAAATACTTCTTAGCTATTGTTACATCATCAGGAAAGAAGTGATTCATGAATTAACACTTATAATTCTCCTTGCCTCCCAACTCACCAATTGTGACATGATCAGAAATCCTTAAGATAACTGATATAACCGGAAACATAATATTTGTTGGACTCACCAATTCATTTCCTCATCTGTCATCTGCCCCTTTACGGTAGTTGTTTCCACTTCCCATAATTTCTTTTTCCACTTTTTTGTGGCAAGTCAGTTGCTACAAAAAAGTGAAAAAAGAAATAATGGGAAGTGGGAACAACTATCATTGCTTTGTCTGCCATCATATCATATCAGAAGATTTAAAGTTCCAGCTCATCAACTGGGATAAGAGAAAGCAATTGTGTCCCCATACATCCTAATTCAGTTGCCTAGTTTATCCATTTCCTTAAATAGCATGATTTATGTTACCATTTATGGTATTGGCTGAATCAGCTAAAACTGCATAACACATCAATAATTCTGTGTTTTAAAAGTGTGTGAAAAAATTGGATGAAGGAATATAATTACATCTTGATGATGTGCCCTGTTGAAAATTACTGCTTGAAAGTAATATGAAACTTTTTGACTCCTGACTCCGTAGCTGAATTGACTAACGGGCACACAGTTATCCAGAAGCTCTGTTCCAATATTTAAAAAAGACAGATCTGCATCCCTCTCTGTGATGCCATCAGTAACTTTCCTGTTTGTTCTTGCAAATGAGCATGATTTCAGAATACAGTCGAACATGAGTAAGTTGTACCAGTGAAAACATTTGTGTTGCAGATGTTTATATTGAAACATGAATATCTATAGAAAAAGGACATTAATGGAGTAATGCTGGAATCCTCAAATGTGAGGTATTCTGCAATTGTAATACCTGAACCAGATGTCACATGATACATAGCAGCTATACCTGTCCAAATAGGGCCTTAGAAATGGCCCCATCTTTCTTTAAATCTGAAATACGTGTACTTCTGGATTGCAGCCAGTCCACTGAAGTAGAGCTGCTCATTTAACAGCCAACTATAATTATAATAATAATACAGTGTTCTCCTTTCTTTTTAGTTCAGTCTTCATTTCTTGGCAGTGCTGTTCAGACAACTCCTTCATCGAACACACTGTGGAAGACAAATTCTTTAGGAATGGAAAGCATAAGCAGGCAAAGGTCTTCATCAGATCCACCAACTGTCCATCCCCCTGTTCCACCATTGCGTGTAACATCTACAAGTATGTTTGCTCTTTCTGCTGCTTTCTTGGTTTTTGCTGCATCTAATCATGGTTGGCCTTGACTGTCCATTCCACAACTCATTCTTACTCTTCTTTCTCTCTGGTGAACATAGGTTTCCTATCATAGTTTCTGAATATCCGTAATTTCTTTCAAGCAGGGCTGAGAACGCAGTATTTTGAGGTAGCTTTGCAAAGAGTTCAGACTGTCCTCACATTTTAAAAGATTGTATGCAATAATATTCAATATCTTGATTGTGCATTGGGATGGTCTGCTATTGATGTTCCTGAAATTGTACTGGGGCTGTGTATCTTTCATGGAAAATATTATTCCAAATGTGATGATCCTGGCTGAGGTGGCTAGCTATAGAAATTGAACAAATATTTTTTTTAAAGATGTTAAAACACCTCTCAGAAAGGTTAGTATGCTAACCAGCCATGAAATTAACACCCTGTGTTTTAAATTAATCAGGTTTCTGTTAGCTTAGCTTTCATTGTATGATTTTCCAGAGGGACAACCATGATAGTCTCTTGCAGTGACAACAGTGAAGAATTTTGAACAGTTTGTTCCTGAATGCGTGCACTCTGCATAGTCTGTTCATACTATCTTAATATAGTGAATTGCAGGTAGCTATACCCATAAATGAATCTATTCAAATGAGACAGACACTTCTATAATGTATCCAACACTTAAGACAATTAGCTTTTTACAATTCAATCCCTTCCATGTGTATGCAAAAATATTCTTATTTCATTGAATTGGACTTAATTCCAGAAAAGTGTATTTAGAATTGTAGCTTGAGTCTTGAGCCTTAATTTTTGGTATAAAAGGAAGATTATGTTTCTCTATTTTTTTTAATAAAGTAAGATTTTAAAGCAGGGGTCTTCAAACTTGATAGCTTTAGGACTTGTGGACTTCAACTCCCAGAATGCCTTCTTCAGTCATGTTAGCTCAGGAATTTTGGGAGTTGAAGTCCACAA
>JANHFN010006569.1:32091-43966 GCA_032468175.1 Toxicocalamus goodenoughensis | reverse complement strand
TAATAAGAATATTTCATTCATTCAGATCTAGGATGTCTTATTTTTGTGTTCCCTTTATTTTTTTGAGCAGTGTATTTTTGAGATATTTTATGGAGTTGCCAATATAGGTAGTCCTCAACTTACAACCATTCATTTAGTGACAGAAGTTATAGCAGCACTAAAAAAAATGACTTATGTCCATTTTTTACACTTATGATCGTTGCAGCATCCTCACAGCCACGTGATCAAAATTTGGACACTTGGCAACTGACATGTCTTTATGATGGTTTTAGTGTCTCAGGGTCATGTGGTCACCTCCTTCAATCTTCGGACAAGCAAAGCCAATAGGGAAGCTAGATTCACTTAACAACCATGTTACCAACTTAATAACCATGTTACCAACTTCTGTGATTCACTTAACAACTGTGGCACGAAAGGTCGTAAAATGGGGCAAAACTCACTTAACAATGTCTTGTCAAGGACTACCTGTACAGCAGAGGGTGTCATTTCAATTAACTGATGCCCATTCAGAAAAGCAAACACAATATTTAACTCACTGAAATAACGTTCAGCGAAAGGTCCGGAATTTGAAAAGCTTATCAGAAGAATATCCTTTTACATGTTTCAGAAGCAACAAAGAGTCTTGCTTCTCAGAAATCGAAGTGATGGCTGTTGACTTTGACCACTGTTCTGATTTTGAAACAATCATGGCTATGACAGAATGCTATCTGAGAACTGCACTGATCCAATGTGTGACCTTTGCTAGTGAGAAAAGTTGTACTAGAAGGCAAACATACTGAAGAATATAAGTAGGGGAAAATAATATATTAAATGTCATGCTTGAGTGATAGTCCCAGGTTTACTCGGCTACTCAGATAAATCTTTTAAAAATTGACCTGAAACTCTTGAGAACTGTTGCTACCCAATATAGATACCATTCAACTTATTTGAGAAGAGGCGCTGTTTGAAGCCTATTTCTGTGGTGTCTGCCCTGTTTTCAACTCCAGGTCCCTTTTTTCTCTCTTTCTGTTTATTACAGTCAAAAACAAAACCCAAAAGAGTAAAAGCAATCTATAACTGTGTAGCAGATAATCCTGATGAGCTAACGTTTTCAGAAGGTGACATCATCATAGTTGATGGGGAGGAAGATCAGGAGTGGTGGGTAAGTATTTTTGTATTCAGCTGAGGTTAATAAGTGACTTAAACTCTCTGGTTTGCTGTCTGCAGTTATAAAAATAAAGCAACACTCAACAGAATTGACTTCCTGGTGAAACCGTCTGTTTCAGAAGTATCTACTAAATGAAATACGTGAACTTTTAAGTTCTTTCTCAGTTGAACTGGAGACTTTTTTATTCCTTCCTTTTGTACAGAATTCATATCTGGATAAATCGGCAGTGGGGTAACATTTTCCCTCTTGTCCTCCCCAGCCAGCTCAATCCTGCTGTCCCAAGAATTCAGTGAAATTACCACTTAGAAACATTTATTTCAAGGTTCCAAGAACGCTTCTATTGACAGCTCCTAGAGGCTCTTCTTGCTCTCTTGGCGGAACATGGAAAGGAAGTTCCTGGTTAGCCAAAATTTCACATTAGGTTCACTTTGCAGGGCTGTTTCCTAAAGAGTTGGGAGAGGGTTGCAGAATAGGGAGCCCCTCCCTCTCATCCTCTGCCACCTAAGCTCTCCTTCCTGCTCAGGCAAGAAAATTGGATCTTTGCCAGGGGAAACCGTTTTTCCCATAGGTTAGCTGAATGAACAGCTGAATGATGAGCTTGACAGTGTGCAAGTCTAGGCTAAAATGGAGTTGCGTCACTTGTAGCTCAGCATGTGGAAGTGAACCCAGCCTTTGTCCTAGCACGTCATATAAACCAGCCATCACATGTACATGGTAATCTTGTTATTCTGCCAATCATAGCAGGGAAGAGAGCTGAAGCTGCACATTGCTTGTTTTCACCTAATTTATGCCAGAATATTGCAGAAAGGCTAGTGCCATTTCTCCTCCCCCCCCCAATTACTTATATGATTTTACTGAGAATATAGTGAAGATTGGAGATTAGTCTAAACCTCCTTTTGGGGGAATTGTTTTAATTCAGGATCAGTTTCCATTTAGATCAATATGATGTGTCTTGTAGCACTGAAGAAGGGAAATTTCATTGGCTGTATTCACCCAATATAATTAATCCTTTCTACCATGCAGTAAAATTTCCCCATCAGTACTTCTAGTCTTACATAATTACAGTTCCTGGGTGAAATCTCAGAGTTTTGGAGACAAAGAGTCCCAAAAGAGCAATAAAATGTTTCGGTGAAAATTTATTTTACAAAATCAATGTATAAATGATAAACAATTTTATATGGCTAAAAAGAACTAAGAATATTTTAAATTTGTTTTATTAGTTGTCCTCATATTGAATTCATAACTACTCTATAATATTTTCTCTTTTCCAGATTGGGCATATTGATGGAGATCCTAATCGGAAAGGTGCTTTTCCTGTATCATTTGTGCACTTTATTGTTGATTAAACAGCTCCCTGCAAGTGGAAAGTTTCCCTTTCTAGATTTCATTGGGACTCCCTGTTCATCATCAAATGCCTCACTGGGATACTTCAAAATAACATAGTTGAATTTTCATTATTGAAGTTGTTGAAATTATTTTCCATGAGACTTTTCTAACAACAGAGCCACTAAAAAATGTTTGTGATGATTGCCAAAAGCTGCAAAAACACAAGAGCCCAAATCTATGACAATGTGAAAGGCATATTAAGAAAGATAGAAGATTAATCTCTTGACTGCACTAATGCATTACATTTTAGTGCCAATGTCAGGCCTACAATAAGTATTTAACTTCAGTGGTGAGTATGGCTTTTGAGATCAGTCTCAGGACTGTAAGTAAACTGAAAGTGGAAATTTCATTTTAAAGAATGACAGTTTCTTTTGGTTTTATTTAGTACATTAAAACACTTTGAGAAAAATAAGAACACCCCCTTAGTTGTGACATGGTGTAGCTTCTTCTTATCCATGTCCGCAGCAATCCACAAGTGTCCATTGATCGGAGAAGTAGGGTGGGGGAGAGGTCTTTTTGCCAGAGACTTCTAAATAGCAATCTCAATCTTTTTTTTTTTAAATGCATGGATGGAAAGGACTGAAAGTGATAGAAACCCAGCCCTATTTAATGTCCTAAGTAATAATCTAACCACATTTGAGGAAACCTGTATAAGTACACATTCACACAGCATGCATTTTTGTTACAGAAAAACAAATCTAGAATCCCCAGATAAGATACCTAAGGATCAGTGTTGAAAGAGAATCCATGTCTCTGAACAGTAGAACCCTTTGCTCCTGTTGAAAAAGGGTTAAAGCTGCACAGAGACAAAACATCACTACACCCAAGCGGTGATGAATATGTGCTTGAAAATGACTCTGCATTAGGCAGCAGCATTGGCAGGCTTGAAACATTTGAGTCCAATGAAAAGGTCAAACCCTTTTTGCACAGCAGTTAAAATAGTTTGGGATCTAATAACCTAGTCCAATTTCCCATTGGTTGAATAGCCTATATTTCCTTATCATGGCTTGTACTGGCACAAATGGAGGTCTGAATATCTCTACTGGGTAAATAACGATTTTATACCTTTGTAATACAAAGGAAGAAATTAGGAATATTTATCAGTTTATGAGGAAAATAAAGAAGGTATTATTCTTCCTGCCAATTTCCCCTTGTACATGAAGTCATGAGAAAAGCTTTAAGATTAAAGCAGTCCAAGAAAAAAATTGCACGTGGCCCTTGTATGTATCTCAGTGGAAGACTGCTTCCTTGGAGTAGCAAACATAAGTAATATGCATAGTCATGAAGATGCTTGGTTAGGAATGTCCTCAGTTGCATTAAAGAAATATTTTAGTAATTTGATGTGTAGATATTTTAAAACCTGAAATCTGATTACCTCGTTTTATAAGTATGAGGTCATAGTTTTCTATACTAAATATGCAGTTAATATTTTATGCCGTACACTAATTACCCTTGAGGTAAAGGGGGGAGGGGGAAACCGGGATGATACTGCTGATAAATTTAAATGGGAAAGTTTATGAAATATTACTTACAGTCCTTTTCTTTGAAAACAAGTTGTAAAGCACATAGTGGTATGTTCATAATGAGATTGCTATGGTTAACAGTGTCATAGTCACTGATCCAAACGGCCCTGGGCTGAGGTACACACCATTGTTTGGCAAGCAGTTCAGTCTGTTTGCGGACTTGCATTGTGTACTGAAATATATCCTAGAACATGGTAGTTAAACACTGTTAATAATTGTGAATAGATTTCATAATTCAAAATGAATAGACTCTTACAGAACATAGCTATGTCCTTTTAATGTTTGTATATTGTGATATTGTAACAGTTTTTATTTTGCATATGCTACCCAAATGTGCACTGGTAGCATAGAATTAGAATATCAATGTCCAGGTCACATTGGCTTTGATCACAAGTTTTGTGACTATTGTATCTCTAGATTTATCAAGAGAACTTTGAATTTCTGACACAGAAATTATGTATATATTGGCTAGTGGAAGTGGAAACAGATATGGGAAGGACCCTTTGGTATATTTATATTGGATGGGGGGAAATGCTGGATCTCAATATTTCTGTTGCCTTGCTGAAGTGGTACATTCGAGGCAATTTGTCAGATGTATTGATGCAAATCAGTTGGCTAAAATTAAGAACAATATGAGTGGCTGCAGTGTGATGGGAGGAGCAAACTGGAATATTTTCAAGCTAGTTTTGTTGTATGTTTTAAAGCTAAGTCTGCATATTCAAAGTTCCCATTGAAATATATATGTATATTAGGAGAATAGTTGGCCACTACACATTTATTCAGAGGCTGATAATTCAGTTGGGGTTCAAGTCTTTATGTTTTTATGCCTGGCAAATGCAAGGAAATAATTTGTCACATTATTTTGCACATTACTTACAGTGTTTAACACAGAATCTTTCAACAACTATGTGCAAAATAGCCTTATGAAGCTTCTTTGGACTCAGATTTCACACTGGGTAGGATCCAATGAACTGTACTAGATATGTACTCCAAGATGCTTGGATTAAAATGGTTTTCCAATGCCAAAATTTCTTTGAAACCAAGAATACCATCAAATATAGAATATTATTTGTTTGTCTATTGCTGTCAGACAAAAAAAAAATAAAAGTTAGGAAATTTGCCTAAGGATATGATTAATCTGAAGAAAATGACTGGAGTTAATTTGAAAGTTTCAGATTATCCTGAAAAACACTTGATTATGGCTACTAGACAATCTTAAACAAAAGTATTTTCTCACACTACATCAGTATGATAGGCTTGTAAGAAACATCTCAAAATACTGTTTTTGTGACATGTAACATTAACTCATAACTAGTCAGAAAATCTGAATTTTTTAAAAAAATATGCTGAACTCTGTAAAGTTACTGAGATTTCATGACTGACAACAGAGAGCGCTATATTCAACAAACTGTTACCAGGCACATGCGATTACTGTGTTAACCATTTTTAAAGGAGCATAAGACACTTAAAATGCAGTTCAGAATGCTATTTGAGATGTATAATTTTAATGTGATGGTTTTGATTGTTTAGTTGCAGAGCAACTGTATACATTGTATAACCTAAGACCATTTCTTATTTTTAGTGTCTAGAGGCAGTGATTTATAATTGGAGCATGATTAATTTTACTTCTGTTAAATCAGTCATTAGACTGAAAAAATAAACTACTTTAAGCCTCATATTGACTCTTTGTGTTTATGTGAACAATATCCTTAACAATTGAGAGTTCTGGAATGGAAGAGTGATACTCGAAAACTTGAGAGTTTGTAAATCACAACATATGTAGCCTTCCTAACTCTGATCTTACATGATATGCTTGTTTTCCTAACAAATATTAAGGCAATTTAAAAAGTGCAGTGAATAGACCAGGGGTGTCAAACTCAAGGCACATAGATTGAATTTGGTCCACAGGATGCTTAGATATATCCTGTGGGGCCACCCTGGAAACAACGGGCCAGCCCGCGGTGTTTCTGCCAGTAAAAATGGAGTTCGGGAGGGTCATGTGTGACTTCCCGGAATTTCATTTTTGCTGACAGCTGCAGGAGGCCATCATGGCCAAAACCAGAGACTTGATAAGTGACGTTGAGGTGGCCACATACCCCCCACAAACACTCACACACCCTGAGGACAAACACAACCCTAATGTGGTCCCCAATGAAATAAGTTTGACAGCCTGGAATAGACAGAAGATATTTCATTAATTTTTTTTAAGTTTATGAAATGTTAAAATAGTGTAATTTAACACAGACTTCCACATAAGAGAACATTTGGTGGATTTTTGGTCCCATTATTTAATAAGAGTAATGACAAAATTACATATAGTTTAAACATTATACCAAAATAATTTTAAAAGTATTCTGGAGCAGATATGAACTTTTTTTCTCCAGGTGTTGAAGTCATAGGAAGAAGAACTTATTTTTCATGGATGATGTATCGATACAGTATTCAGGACTTATCAGATGTTAAAACTGAGTCAAAGGCTGTGGATAGCACTTTACAAATAGCTTGTGCTTGTTCCTGCATTTTAGAAAATAAGCTCTTTGTTACCACCAGCATACAAAACAATTTACTGTACTACTTAAGGATGTTTCTCTGCTTCAGCTTCCAGTTGACAAATGCTTACTACATGTAATAGTGGTTCCAAGAATATAACTTGTGGGATATAGAACAGAATTGATTTAATGACCAACAGCTCTTTAATATGGACAGTCCTTGACTTATGATCATTTGTTTAGTGGCTGAAATCCACGACCATGCTGAAAAAAGTGATTTACAACCAGCACTTGCTAAACGATCATAATGTTCTCTTATGATTGTGAGATCAAAATTTGAGTGCTTGGCATTCGGCATGTATTTACCATCGTTGCAGCATTGGGGGTGGGTGGGCATATGATCGCCATTTGTGACCCTCCCAGCAGCTTCTGACAAGCAAAACCAATGGGAAAAGCCAAATTTATTTAACAACCATAGCAAAAACAAAAACTGGTGCAACTGCCTCACTTACTGATCGCTTCCAGTCCCCATTGTTGTTAAGTTGAGGGATATCGATAGCACAGGCTATAATACCTCTACTGTTTTTTTTTACTACTGGTCTAGGAGCAGGATGGTATATTCTCTCCAAGTGATATGAACTACAGATAGTCCTCAACTTACAACCACAATTGAGTCCAAAATCTATGTTGTTACGTGAGAAATTTGTTAAGTGGGATTTTGCCCCATTTTACAACTTTCCTTGCCACATTTGTTAAGTGAATCACTGCAGTTGTTAAATTAGTAACACGGTTTGTTTAATCGAATCTGGTTTCCCCATTGACTTTGCTGGTCAGAAGGCCGCAAAAGGTGATCACATGACTTCGGGACATTGCAACTGTCATAAATGTGAGTCATCTATCAAGCATCCAAATGTAAATCACATGACCATGGGAATGCTACAATGGTCATAAGTGTGAAAAATGGTCATGAATCCCCCTTTTCAGTGCCATTGTAACTTTGGTCACTAAATGAACTGTTGTAAGTCGAAGACTACTTGTACAACCCCTATGTATGTATTTTCCATTAGCTCTGCTGGCTGGGACAGAGAACATGTTGGCATCTTAAACCAATTCTGTCACATTTTGGACTAACACACATTGGGGAATAATGCATAGGGATTGGCCCAATACATGTTAAATAGTATCTTGCCATGAATATGTGATGAGTGGCTTTTTAAAATATACACAAAACTTACCAAGCTATTGCACTGGTAAATCCAAAGATGATATTCTTCGGCGTTTGAATTGGTTGTCTTCAAAGCCAGTAAACTCTTCCCTGCTCCTAAGCCATCATCATAGCAGACCATCCGGACAATTAGGTAGAGTGCATGTCTATGCAAAACATCCTGAAAGTTGTACTAATTAATTTAAATTATGAAAGAGTGAGGGAAAAAGACATCATATCACCAAACTTCTAAATCCTCAAAGCTAGCCTTTGGAAAGAGACTGTTCTGCACCACATTTACTGAAATTATTATTATGAAGAGTTATTCATAGACTACCAACATCTAATTTCCTGTATCAGTAAGCTAGTGATGACCACAAGTTTAGAAGCCTAGATGAGTGAAGACAACCAACACTGAAATGTACGGTGCATCTGTTTTAACAATAAATAATGAGAGAAAATAACAAACATTAGCTAACATCCATCTCTCTTGAAAAAAGAAATTGCTTTTATCTAGGGATAGATGAAAGGAGACAAAAATTCTCAATGCAATCATTAGTTTTGGAAATAAATAGCTGTTTTTGTTTGGGGATAAGTCATTCACTAAATTTCCTTAGGAAATTCCAGCCACTTATCATCTGTCTTAAGACCAGACTATGCCTAAGCAACAAATTCAGCTGGTGAACTGGGTTACTTGAACCAGCTTCTATTGTTGGTTCTCCATCCAGAGAACCAGTAATAACTTCCAACATTTCAATTTCAATTTCAATTTATTCAATTTATATACCGCCCCTCTCCCGAAGGGCTCGGGGCGGTGAACAGCCCAGTAAAAACATAGAAATACAAAATTTAAAACTTAACTAAAAGAAAATATTATTAAAGGCTAAAAAATTAAAAAACCTAAAAAACCCCAAAATATTAAAACCCCAATAAAAACCCTAAAAGTTAAAAAAGGAGGCTAGGGGTCACCGGCTAAAACAAATAAATAGGTTTTGAGGGCACGGCGAAAGGCAGAGAGGTCCGTGGCAGTTCTCAGCTCTAGGGGCAACTGGTTCCCTAAATGGTGGGGGAATTCTAAAGAGAAAGCCAAAAACAAAACTCAACCCAGGAACAGCAAATCTCTTGGGGGAGAAGGGCAATAGAAAACTGGACGTTGGCTGATAAGAGTGAACAGAATATTCTGAAAGAGGAATGGATTCTCATTCTGTTGCAACATTGTCAGTGCAACATTTTACAACAAGGCAGCAGTGGTGGTATTCTATCGGTTCAGCCCGGTTCTGCCGAGCCGGTAGCAGCGATGAGCAGTGGAGACCGAACTAGTTCTCTCCACTGCTCTGCTGTTGGGCCCACCCGCCCAGCCGGGCTCCCATACTAAACCTTTACCCTCTGAATTTGAAGCACAGCTGCTTTGCGCGGCAGGGCAGAGTGCTGTGCGGCAGCTGCTGAAGTGACCGGGAGAGTCAGGCTTGCAGGAGGTGAGTTAGAACGGCTCTGTGCCTGCTCAAAGTGCGTGTTTGGCATGCGCACGCACACAAAGTGTGTACACGCACGCAAAGCGCTCCCATCAAGCCATGCCCATGGAACCAGTGGTAAAAATATTTGAATCCCACCGCTGCAAGGCAGACACCATTTTTTATACCTCAAGGACTCAAATACACAATCAAGCTTGGAACAAGATTCCAATAATACTTTTTCTGTATTAAACCAGATGTAGATGATCCTTTTTAGCCGAAAGGTTTTTACTGAAAATACATTGAACTTCATGGGTAGAGGTAAGCTACAGGTCAGCAGATCTAAAAAACCCAAGTCATTTCTAGATGGAATTTAAAATAGAAATGGAGACTTTTTGCTCCTTGGAGGTTTTATGTATTCATTTCAATTCTTATTTTAGTAAACTTAGTTATTTCTTGAATAGGATATTCAAAAAGGTCAGCAACACAAGCTAAAATGAAGCACATGGTCTAATAAGCAGGCCACAGAATGTCATCCCTGCTTAATTCAAGCTGTTTGCAAACTTCTATTGTAGAATCACCCAGAGGAAGGATAAAAGAATTTATATTGCTCCTATAATCATGCCAATTGCATCTTTTAAAATGATTCATTTACTTACATACTGGTCCAATGATGTAACTTTAATCCCATATTTGGACACTCCCATGATAAATTCTTCTTCCCCAGGAACAAAGGGCAGCTTTCCATCTTGCTTTGGAAAATAAAATAAAAATGGTATTCTGACATGAAAACATAAATGGCAGTTGCTCAGTCTATTTTGATTAGAGAAATATTCATAGAATTGTAACTCTTTACTGTTAAAAGGATTTCTCATACTATTTTTTTTTCTTTGTCCTATTTCTTTCTGTGATTTGTCAAAGCACTTTTTGTTAGTAATTGAAAAGCATGTTGTATCTAAATTCTTGAGATAGCTGGCAAGCCAAGTGCTTTACATAAGCTAAGTCCAATGTAGCTTAACTGCTTTTGCTTTGAAGTATTATAAGAATTCTGTCATTGGGGTGTGTGAATTTTAGTTCATGGCTTATTCATGCAAATCCATTCATTTCATTTAAAAAACCATGATTAAGTAACTTAGCTATCCATGATTAAGTAACTTAGCTAAAAACCTTTACCTGTGCCACATCTATATAATTAATCAAATCCAGAGGCCCTTCTAAAGTCTTGCTTTCCTCAAGATTCAGTTTTTCAATAGCACCAACATATTTCACTCGAAATTCAGCACAAGTATCTGAATTGCTGTTACTTTGGCCTACAAAGAAACACATTTAAACACACATCTAAGTCATTTTAGTTGTTAAAAGCATTAATGACATCAGGACATTAAAAGGGACTCCAATTCTCACATAACTGAACTAATATGTAATAACATTGGCACCATGTTCTCAAAACTGCTGGTTTTAATATTGGAAAAGTCCATAGGAGAGAAAGTACTTAACCTGGGGTTTCTGTGGCCTGCATGTGACTCATCTGGCCCACGGGCCACCAGTTTGACACCCCTGCTACACCAAGAAAGTCACCTTTAAACATTATTTTCACATCACAGGGGTCTCAAACTCAAGGCATGCAGGTTGCTTAAATCTGACTTGTGAGGCCGGCCTGGAAATATCAAAGGACCAGACAAAAACAGCCCTCTCAGAGGCCTTGTGCAGCCCCCACGTGGCCCATTTTTGGCTTCCCCGGCCTCCAGCAGCATTCTGCTGCGCAAACGTTGGCCACATGGGGCCTTGTGGTGCCTCCGCGCAGCTCATTTTCAGCTGGGAGAGTACTGCAAGAGGCCATGGAAGCCGAAAACAAAGTGCGGGGGGCACATGCATCGTGTTTTGGCCAGCAAGGTGTTTCAGGAGGCTGTCCATCCCAACTCCCCTCCCTGCTCCCTGCCTCCCCCCACCAGCCTGCGGAGAACTACAATGCTAATTCGGCCCTCAAAGAAATCCAGTTTAACACCCCTGCATTATCACTTTAGAAGCATGACAGAAGAGTTCTGTAGCCTCGTTAGTTCAATATCTTATTCAGTTTTGAACAGGCCTGTCAAAGTGGCAGCCCATGGGCCAGATATGTCATGTGCAGGCCACGCCCACCCCAGCTCCGCAAAGGCAAAAAAATGCCATGATACATCACAATCCAGCCCATGACACGATCGAGTTTGACATCCGTGGTCTAGAACTTAAAAGATCCCTTAATACTCCAGCCTCTGCTTGAAGATGTTTAATGAGAAAAATACTCTCATCACATTCTCAAATTAGTTTCATTGTCAAGGTATATTTTTCTCAAGAGGTTTAGCATAATAATAGGAAAACTGAAATCTACCCACTGCAGTGGAAAATCTTTATCCATTTCTGTGGAGGACCCTTATTCTGGAAACCTTGTGTCTTTTCAAGAATCAAAACTGAGTCTTTTCAAGAATCAAAACTGAATAAACCCAGTGTTTTTAGAGGTCTCCCTCCAAGCCTAATCTTCCATATTTATTTGATTGCTATGGTTACCAAATTCATGTCCATCCCAACTCCCCTCCCTGCTCCCTGCCTCCCTCAGATATCTTTTTTTTTTTAAATAAATTTTATTGGTTTTACAAAGACAAACAACACAAATATAAAAAACATCTTTCTTTTCTGAA
>JANHFN010006569.1:14040-28192 GCA_032468175.1 Toxicocalamus goodenoughensis | reverse complement strand
CTCCCAGGAGTCTCCATGCGATGCAGGTAAGTGCAGGGTCCACGTGGAGGCTCTGGGAGGGCTATTTTCACCCTCCCAGAAGTCTCCGGACCCATGGGAAGGCAAAAAATGGCCCTCCTGGAAATACCAGAAGTCCACAAACGGGCCTGTTTCCAGCTTCCGGTGGGCCTCCAGAGCCCGGGAGAGGCCGTTTTCACCCTCCCAGAGGCCTGGGGAAGGCCTCCGGATCCTTGGGAAGGTGAAAAATAGCCCTCCCGGAAGTACCAGTAGGCCACGCCCACCATGGCCATTGCCCACCCAGCAACCGGGCAGCGAACTAGTTGCTGGGATTTTTTTAATCCCACCCCTAGTCCTTAGGGAGAGGGGCGGTATATAAATGTGATTAAATAAATAAAATAAGTTGAGGACCACCCGTCCAAGCATTTGACAGGCAACTCCAGATAAGATGTTAACACAAAGCAGTGCTAGTTAACAAACACCATTCATGTACATGTAAGCCACACTGTTGACCAATTATTTGTCTACAAGGGAAAAAAGCAAGACCTTATCAATGTGACCCAACTTCTTAACTTTCCTTCAATACAAATTACAAGAAAATCATTATCACTGTATCCTGGGCTTGATAGCAATAGCACTTATATACCACTTTATAGTGCTTTATAGCCCTCTCTAAGCAGCTTACAGAGTCAGCCTATTGCTCCCAACAATCTGGGTCCTCATTTTACCCACCTCGGAAGGATGGAAGGCTGAGCCAACCTTGAGCCTGGTGGGATTTGAACTGCTGGCAGCGATCAGAGTCAACCTGCAATATTGTATGCTAACAACCACTGCGTCATCACAGCTCCATCTTTATCTTTTAAACAGAAGCTGCTCTTTGACTCTGTATATTTATACTTAATTTCATTAGTCAGTGCCATCATAACTTTGAACAGTTGCTGAACAAGTGGTTAGTAAGCATCAGCACTAAAAAAAAGTGACATATGACCGCTTTTCACACTTATGACCATTGCAGCATCCCTACAATCACGGGATCAAAATTCAGACATTTGGCAACCGACTCATATTTATAATACTTGCAGTGTCCTGCTGTGATGAAATCCCTTTTTGCGACCTGACAAGCAAAATCAATGGGGAAGCTAGATTCACTAAACAACTGTGTTACTAATTTAACACCTGCAGTGATTCACTTAACTGTGGCAAAAAAAATTGTAAAATGGGCAAAACACACTAATAACTGCGTCACTTAGCAACAGAAATTTTGGGCTCAATTGTAGTCATAAATAAAATATTACCTGTCTAATAAACTGGAATTAAGTGGAGTTTTGCTTTTGAATTTATCTGGGCAAATGTTATTAGTTATTGGTTATTAGGAACTAGTTTGGCTCCCAGTGTAGATTTACTTGCAACTCTGTTTTACATCGTATCTTTCACTAAGAGTTAGAAAAGCAGATTATATGCCTCTGAAAGGCTGTGTGCTACCTGATTGTGGAAGATATTATTGTTGAGATAATTTAAATACTATAAAAATGTTTTCCAAATGAAATGTTAATCTGTCTCAAAATAATTAAAATGCTCATAGAAGCTCCTGCATATCTTTGATTGATGCAGGTATTGAATTGTGTGGCAAAATCTGGATGACCACTAGATGACTGGAGAATAAAAAATGAATTTCTCTTTGTTGCCATCTAATAATGTCTGGATTTTAGCAACTTGGAAACTTATGCAAGAAGGAGGTTTTGAACTAAGTTGTCAACTTTTGTTACATACTCTTAATATTAGGGTTCAGTGCGCTTCAAATATCGATGGGGGGGGGGGGAAGAGTTTGCAGAAATTTTGTTACACATCCCAGTAAGACTTCGGAAAGTTGAAAAGTTGTGCAATTGCTAGGATTTGGTGCAGAATATCTGCAAAAAAACAACCCTGATCAATAACTTGGTACTGATCTCCTAAAGCCTGTCTAGTATAGTATGCACAGCAAACTTTTATCTCTGTTCCTTGTTTTGGTACTATATAGCAAAATTAGATAAACATTTATTAATTCTACCGTAATTGTAGTTGAGTGAAAAAGGCAATGTCACGATGATGTAGTTTAGGTCATTTAAATAAAGTTGAATTAAACTTAAGAGTTCAGAGTTTAGGCCTAATGGTTCACAGAGCCAAGGGTTCTTTAAATAAGTTCTGCCCAGGTGAAATTAAGGTAAAGATCTCACCTTTTTTGAATATTTATACATATTTTGTTTATTTTCAATAAACTAATGAGGATTTTTAAAAAACTTCCTTTAACAACTTTTATAGAGGCGCTGGGCAGGAAGTCGGAAGATCATGTATTGTTTTGGAATTTAAAGGAAGGAAGATAATGGTAATGTAATTTTTTTGTTACATTATTTGTAAAATTCTTAATTTTAACTTTTTTGTTATTCAGATGTGTGTCCATTCTTAGCCATTAGCAACCTCTGGACAATATTAATTTAAAAATATGTTAAAACAACTTTTAAGAATAAATGTTTTTAGAAAAATATATTGCATAAGATTGTAATAAAATATACTCACATGTCCTGTAATAAAAGTAGCAGCACCTGTAGCTTTCAATAGACCAACTAACTAAGGATTTTCTTATACATTTTCATGCACCACATTTGGCTGTTATAATACTTCTATGTTGTATAAATTTACTGATAATATATTATTTAGTGTCCTCACTTAAGTGTATAGTCTGAATCCTTCTCCCCAAAATGTATGTATGGTGGAGAAGTGTAGAATTAACAAGCTGTATCCATGGCTATTTTTATAGTTTTTATCTTGTTAAAATTTCTTTAATAAAAAATATTTTTTTTAAAAAAGAAAATCCTTAAATTATCCCATGAATCCCAACCTAGTCCAGTCAGCCTCAGCATAGACTTACATCATCTTTAACATTTGGTGCGTTTAGGCATGAGGGGACTGTCCTAGGGGGAAAAAAAACTACACTGCCACATCCTTGTTGGCTGTTCAGTAAGGAAATAAATTTTGAGGTATTTATCTTGGCTATTCCGTTTTTCTGTTAATTACACAAAGATGAGAATGTTTGAATAATGTTCCATCTTAATGAAATTTCAATTTAAAATTATTAATTGTACAGCTTAAATTTTATTTCAATATTACTTGTAAACCACATTCAAAGTAATAGTGTTAAAATTCATCTCATCTTCATTTCTACTAATTTCATAGAAAATTTCTACTCCAGTTCTGGTTTGTTTGTTTTTCTGTAGTGTACTGGACAATCATTTATTATTGTCATATGAAAATAACATGCAAATCCTAAGTATGCAGTATAAGCTTCATTAGTTTGACTTTGATGCCATAGGATTTACATGTATGTGTACCTCTAGTGATTGGTAATCTTGATTTCAATATGCATTTTCAGCTTGACTGTGGAATCCACCCTGGCTTAGAAGGAATGGATGCTCTTCCTTACATTGATCTTATAGATCCAGCTGAAACTGATCTCCTTCTGATAAGTCAGTAAGTGATGTATGATTTATCTTGCCTTTAGCCATTACTATGGCAGCTATAGGCTTCAAGAAACTGTTTCTGGATTCAGCACAGAAACA
This sequence comes from Toxicocalamus goodenoughensis, assembly GCA_032468175.1. Classification (NCBI taxonomy): domain Eukaryota; kingdom Metazoa; phylum Chordata; class Lepidosauria; order Squamata; family Elapidae; genus Toxicocalamus; species Toxicocalamus goodenoughensis. The sequence goes on along the minus strand of JANHFN010006569.1, from coordinate 24,602 downwards.
TAGCTGCTGGGTATGGTTAGGCACAAAACTGAACATGTGTTCTTTTTCAAAGCCAAAACCATTGTGATTTTGAAGTTCTGTCAAGATGTTCTGGGAGGGCTGCTATTTGACAGAACCAAACTGGAACATTCTGGTAGTTCTGGGTTTAGGCCAAATCTAGAGTTGTCTTAAAGGGAGAATATGGGAAGGCTGCCTCTCTCTTTCTCCTCTTCCCCATGCTGCTCTCTGGCTTCTGCTCTAACTTGTTGCTGGTTATCTAATCATCTTGCTTTCCCTACCTCCCTTGAGTTTCTCCATCCCCTGCCATCATCATTGTTCTTGACTTTAAGCATGACATATTTAACCAACCTATCCACTGCCCTGATCTTCCTAAAGTCTGCCTTTTCTTAATTCTTCTTACAGTGCACTTGAAACCAAAGAGTTTGTCTGTAACTATAGCTAAAGGACAGTCGGGAATGGAAAGACTTGAAAAGAAAGGGCTGAGGTCGGGCAGAGCAGCTGAATAGGATGTATTGAAACCAAGGATAGTAATGGCAGCTATCCAAATCAGCCACCAGCTCTCTCTGCTTTTCTTTCATGAAATTCCCTAGACTGCTGCTGCTTGTCATTGTCTTACCTCCCAAAACATTACTGCCTAGATTACTTCTCTTTCAGTCTAGAAACAGACCAAAATCAGCCAGAAATGAAGCCTCAGAATTCCTGCATGTTTTGGTATATGTATATTGAATGTTTTTCCCATCCATAGACTTGAAGCTTTGTTCTGTTCTTAGAAATGTAATGGATTGCACTCTCCCTCTGCCAGTCCCAGTCCTGTAAATATTGCAAAACTGATGTGTAGAATGTTTATTGGATTTGCCAGACTGAATTTTTAATGCTGAAGAAGTATAGCAGATATGTTCTCATTGTGTTTAAGTATTTTAATAATATAAAAAATAAATTTTGTCTAGCTGTTTGCTGTTTGCTGTAATAGTATCTACATCAGTTGCCATCCCCTGCCTATTTTGACTATTTCAGTTTCCATTTGGATCACTGTGGGGCATTGCCATGGTTTCTGCAAAAAACCAGCTTTAAAGGAAGAACTTTCATGACCCATGCTACAAAAGCAATTTATAGATGGCTACTCTCAGATTATGTCAAAGTCAGGTAAGTTAACCTTTTTTAAAGTGTAAAAAAAAAACCAGACCCTAAAATAAAATGAATGTGTAATTTGGATTATGTGAGTATTTTCAAGCCCTACCCTATTATAAAAATAAATCTGAAAATCTGTTGAATGAGATGGTGATCTGCCTTATTGTTTTATTTAGTAATATCTCTGCAGATGATATGTTATACACAGAGACCGACCTGGAAGAAAGCATGGAGAAGATTGAAACAATAAACTTTCATGAAGTAAAAGAGGTGGCGGGCATCAAATTCTGGTGTTACCACGCCGGACATGTTCTGGGAGCAGCCATGTTTATGATTGAAATAGCTGGAGTGAAGGTATTTCCTTAGTACATGGAGAAATCTCTGGACCTCTGTTTCTATTAGTTTGCCATTTCAGAGGAACTCATTTTGGGAGGGAATTGGAGGTGTTCTCTTTCTCTTAACACCAGCAGCTTGGAAGATGAAAGGCCCCAGATATAAACTGTTCCCTTTAGCACTGAAAGGAAAGAAATCTAAACAGTAGCAGAACACTGTACTTGAAATTACATCTTGCTATGTCAGCTTGGCCCCTTGTCAAGCATGTACTGTTAATGAATCCACAATACACTTAATCCACAGAATTAACAATACACTTATGGAGATATTAAGGCAATAAACCAAAATTCATGGATTAGACATCTTTTTGTTGTTCAATCATATAATTACAATGCCATTTTACTTCTTTCTTAAAGCTTTTATACACAGGTGACTTCTCAAGGCAAGAAGACAGGCATTTGATGGCAGCTGAGATTCCCAATATTAAGCCTGATATTCTTATCATTGTAAGTTTCTTCTTTTAATATATCTTGGTATGCTTATCTATTCAGTTAGATACAATTACACTCTCTTTATCTGAATAATTCCCCTGCCATAATGTGGTGTGGACAGCCTCGGTCTTGTGCTTCCTTTTCAATGATTTGTGTCCATTTTTTGGTTAGCTAAATATGAAGTCATGTCAGACAGTGGGACTTAGCTGTCTCTTGCTTTTGACTCAGTAACATTGATCATTCAAAGGAACAGCTTGCCCTGAAGACAATCCATTGTTCGCCTAGCAGTGTAAAGTAATTTGTCCGTGGTTAACACTTGTGAACATCATTTCTATGCTATTTTATCATGATCAAACTGGTCAGAAATATTTTTGCACAATGAACTCATAAGAATTGAAGCTTATGTGTGTATTTAGTGTTGTAATTCTGTAACTATTTGTCTAGGAATCAACATACGGTACCCACATCCATGAGAAGCGGGAGGAGCGAGAGGCTCGATTCTGTAACACTGTACATGATATTGTAAACAGGGGAGGGCGAGGCCTCATTCCTGTGTTTGCTTTGGGAAGAGCTCAGGAATTGCTTTTGATTTTGGGTATGTATTTACTGAATACTTCTAACTTAACATATACAAATTGTTTTCTTAACATGTTGTCTTGGTCTCTGACTGTAATAATAGAGGAAATTGGGATCCTTGACTCTTGAAGGGCAGATAACCCTTGTTATCTCAGCTGCACTCTACCTGGAACTGCCTTTGAAGATCAGCCAACTTGCATATTAACACAGGGCAATCCAGTGTTGTTCTATAACATCAATATTGAAGGAGCTGAGTTGGTTGATAGTACAGTATGTTTCGTGGCTAGGAGCCTTGCAATTTTAAAGACTGTTTATAGGTACTTCTAGATAACAGTCCCTGCTTCTGAAGGTTTGTGACAGGAGACTCACAGGAGAACGGCTTCCTAGAAGACAAAGCAGAACCTTATTTTAAAAAGTTTTTAAAAACATGCCTATTCCAGGCTACATTTTGAAAAAAACTTGGGCAAAAATGGGAGATACACCTGAGCTTGTAATAAATCTAGCTATTTTGATAATGAACTATAAAGCATTATAATTTTTATGGTTTTATGATGATTCATGCTGAGGAATGCAGACAATACAAATGTTATGTTGTGGAACGATACCGGTTTTGCAGATATTTTTTTCAGAACTCAAATATTTAACAATTTTTAATATTAACTTCATGTCTTACATGTCTGTTTAGATGAATACTGGCAAAATCACCCTGAACTACATGAGATACCTATATACTATGCTTCTTCCCTGGCAAAGAAGTGCATGGCAGTGTATCAGACCTATGTCAATGCCATGAACGATAAAATCCGCAAGCAAATCAATATCAACAACCCCTTTGTATTCAAGCACATTAGTAATCTGAAGGTCAGTGTGAATAAGTGTATTGCTCAATGGTGGGATTCAAAAAATGTTACTACTGGTTCTGGCTAGGTAGGTGTGACCATGTGACTGGGTGGGTGTGGTTTTGTTTTTTTTCAGCGTACCCCCCCTCCATTTTTTGGGCCTTCTGGGCCTCAAGCAAACCTCCTGGGAGCTGCTTTTGCTCCCAGAAGGCTTCCTTGGGGCTCAGGAAGGAAAAAAAAACGGAGCCTGCACCTCCTCATGTTCCATTTTGGGGCCTCAGGGAAGCCTCCTGGGGTGGCATTTTTGCTCCCAGGAAGGTTCCCTGGGGCCCAGGAAGGCAAAAAATGGAGCGCAGGGGGCTTCCATTTTTTACCTTCCTGGGCCTCGGAAGCCTCCTGGTCGAAGCAGTAAGACAGCAAGGGGAATCCCGGCACAGCTGATCATAGGAACAGCTGATTGCTGGGAGGAGGAAAAAAAAGAAATACCATAAGGAGTGACTGGGTGGGGAAGAATGCAGTCAGCTATGGCGGGCATGTGCATGATGTTAGGCAAGCGCGATAAGGCTGACTAGGCGGGGAGGAGAGGGGCGACTGGGTCGGGGGTATGGCCAGCCAGAAGTTACCGGGTCGGCGACCCACGCCAAATCCTTGCTACCAGTTCGCCCGAAGCGATGCAAACCAGCTGAATACCAGCATTGGTATTGCTACAGAACATGCAAATTGATTCTGAATAAATGTAGTTCTGGTTTATGGTTGGGCTTCTTAATTGCCCTAATCTAGTTATTGATAAATATCTCAAGCATCTGTAAGTTTATTAAAAATAGATTTGGGAAACAGATGCTTGCTGAGTTGCCTTCTCCCTTCTCTGCTCCAGCATAATTTACATTTTGAAATCTTGTGCAGTCAGACACATAGCTCATTAACTGTAACTAATATGTTTAGATGAGCTGTAGTGGCACAGTGGTTAGCATACAGCCCTGCAGGCTAATTCTTCCGACTGTCGGCTGCCTGCAGTTTGGCAGTTTGAGTCTCACCAGTTCAAGGTTGACTCAGCCTTCCATCCTTCTGAGGTTGGTAAAATGACCCAGATGGTTGCGGACAAGATGCTGCCTCTGTACACTGCTTAGAGAAGGCTATAAAGCACTGTGAAGCGGTAGATAAGTCGAAGTGCTAGTGCTAAGTGCTATTATGAGACAGTCCTGATTTCTAAAAGTTTGGCTATCATTTACCAAATGCAAGATTAGAGTACCCTCTAGAGGTTACAGATATTAGGAGCTGTTCCTGTAATCCTTGTGGTCTACTGCAGTGGTCTCCAACCTTTCTGGACTGACAGCGTGGGAAGTGGGTGAGATGGGATGGTTTCCACAAATGCAGCTTTGCGTGCACGTGTGTTTGACCACCGCTTGCGTGGCCTGGCTCCAAACCACAAGAGCCAGACTGAAAGCACCTCCTCTTAGCTATGAGCATTTTAATGATAAGCGTCTTTCTGGAACTCATGGCATATAGACCTAGCCCAAATATATGGAACCCACAGTCCCTAGAGTTCCCGATTCTTCCAAACGGAAGTACAATACTAGACATTTTTCTTCTCTCTTATCCAGAGCATGGATCATTTTGATGACATTGGCCCCAGTGTGGTAATGGCTTCCCCTGGTATGATGCAGAGTGGCTTATCCAGAGAATTATTTGAGAGCTGGTGCACTGACAAAAGAAATGGAGTCATCATAGCAGGTTATTGTGTGGAAGGAACACTTGCCAAGGTGAGATCTTCTCTCTCTACTATGTGGAAGAAATTAGTGCTTGAGTGCTCTATTGGTTGTCATGGTTCCAAATAATGAACCCAGTTGAATCAGGACTCTGAGGCTTCAATCAGGCTCAAAAGACCTTTTATTGAGTGCATCATATTGGCACGTGGTAAGGTGAAGCTAGCTCTAAGTAATTCCCACGCTTTAGTTAAAAAAATAGAAACCTCCCACCCCACCTCAGTTATCTTAGGTCACGTTAACCGATCAGTCTGACAGCTGCTTCCCCCTCGGTCTCAGCAGAGGTTTGTTGCCATGACCTTGGCTCTCAGGTTGATTCTGGTCGATGTTTAGCAGTTTTAAGGCATCGCATTTCAATCCTTTCTGATTTCCCCCTCCCTCCCAAGAGTGGCAGCTAAGAAACAAAACAAAAGTAAGCTTGGATGAAGATGTTCTGAGGGTTGACATTGGTGCTTAAAAGGCAACCCATACTTAGTTTAATCAAGTAAATTTGGTAGCGTGCTAATGCACAATATACACACTATTGATATAGATACAGCCTTATTTATGCATTTATTTCATATGAAATGTTTATTCTTGCTTTACAATTTATGTGACAAAAATGGTAAAACTTAACTGTGTGATAGTAAATAATTAGGCATGAAAGGTGAAAATATTTGTTGCTCAGGATTGAACTGTGAGGTTCTTGATGCTCTCTGAGCTCAGTTGTTTTCTTACAGACATTTCATTACCAAACTAGGTGACATCATCAGTGCATTCAGAGAGCACCAAGGAACCAACAATTGGATATGATTAAGGAGTTCCAGACATTAACTCTTCAATCTGTGAGAAAGCATATGTCCTAGGAGACTAGACATCTCCAGAACAATTGAATGGCCTGCATAATCTCATATGTTCCCTAAAGAGGCACACAAAAGCACTATGTGTAGCATCACACAGAGGATTTAGGAGCTCATCCAAGAATGGTGATCTCACCTCTGTTGCCAAGCAGTGGCCTATGTCATTGCCTGGTGGTATTCCTGTGCACGTACATGTGTATTTTACACATATTTAAATTAACTTACATCAAGGCTCTTTTCCCCATGGCAATTGGGTCCAGTGACTCATTGTAATTTGGTAAAAAATTGTTTGGATCGTCTCCAGCTATTATAGTTTATTATAGTAAGTTATTTGTATGTATTTCCATCACATCTGGGTATTTTGTAACGAAAGGCAGAAACCTTGAGATGTTAAATTTGGTAACTTGACCAGACTGATGCCCAGAATTGTTTGCTAGGTGTTTAAAAGCCATGTTCCATAGTCTATTTTTCTGTTGTAAATAAATTAATAAAATATATTTGGAATTTGTGTATTTTCTGCTCTTGCAGCATATCATGTCTGAGCCTGAAGAAATTACAACAATGTCAGGACAAAAGCTACCATTGAAGATGTCTGTGGATTACATTTCTTTCTCTGCTCATACAGATTACCAACAAACCAGCGAGTTTATTCGGGCACTCAAACCCCCCCATGTGGTTAGTATCTAGCTTCTTTTCAAGACATTGAATAATTATTGATCAGTTCCCAACACAAGTTCAAGACATTTTATTTTAGGTTCTCAATCTAATGTTAACCTTCTCCTTTCCTGTATTAATTTACTATCAGCTATATTTAATACATTTATCATTCCTTTTTGATTGTTTCTTAAAAATATTATTTTAAAACCGGATCTTCAAGAAATGTTACAACACATATTGAGATAATACTTTGGAAAAAAGTTCCAAGAAAGAAACAAGAACACCTGAATGATATAAGAAAACAATGATATAATGAAGAATCAGAATATTTTTTTTAAAAAATGAGGATTCATGTCCCAAAGACATTGTGCATTTCAACACTTGTCCACCACTTTCCTTCAACATATTTCACTGGCAAAAAAGATGGAAAAGCTTTGGGGGGACAACTTTTATGAAAAAAATGAGAGAACCGAGGGATATCCTGTTCACTTTGCACTTTCCAAGCTGAGAAAGGTGGGAAAGAATAGTAACATTTGAAGACCAGGAAGATCTAATTCAGTACATGGAAAATTGTACATAAAACTGTTAAAATCATGCTCTGTATGTAGTAGCTGCTTCCCCTTCTTTCTTCCTCCTCTTATCTCAAGAATGACCTTCTTTAATTGTGGATGCCTGTATTTGTCACGTAGATATTGGTGCATGGTGAGCAGAATGAAATGGCCAGACTGAAAGCTGCCTTAATACGTGAATATGAAGATAATGATGAAGTCCACATAGAGGTCCACAATCCTAGAAATACTGAAGCTGTGACTCTAAACTTCAGAGGAGAAAAACTTGCCAAGGTTTTATGAGGCTAATCTTTTTTTTTTCTGCTCTAACAAGAATCTTTTCCTGGGTCTTGGACAAAGGGCATTATATTTCTTATTTAAAATACATTTAGTCTGCTCTTCTTGGATATAAGAATAATAAATTGTATAAACTACTGTGGAAAGAATAGGCCTTTTTCTCCAGAGGTAGAAACACAGGACTGAATGTATGGAGGGGGACAGTAGTAAAATCCAGAGTGTTCAGAATGTTGTGTTAGCTATAATAGGGTACAATTGTTAGAAACTTCTTCATTGTTTGAAGTTGTTATTTACTAACCACAGAGGCATATTTGGCCTGATTATATTGAGGCAGAGCATCTTGAGATACCCTGTTTTTAAAACAGGGATAAAAGTTTAAAAGTGGGAAGTATCACCCGAGATTTTTAGAAAAGCATCCATTTGTCAGTCAAAAAAATGGAAGAACTTAAAGGGTGTTGTATACTTCATTACCATCACTGTTAAATAATAAAGTGAAGTGTGATTTACTTAAAGATGTTTATATATGAGCCTAATAGGGAAACTTGTAGCTAAAATTCTACCTTCAATTGTTTAAATAGAGGTTATGTATGTGATTCGCCTTTCTGTAATCTCTCCTAATAGCCACAATTTTGTACTTTTTCTTAGGTAATGGGTTCCCTAGCTGATAAGAAACCAGAACAGGGACAGCGAGTTTCAGGAATACTAGTTAAAAGAAACTTTAACTACCATATTCTTTCTCCTTGTGATCTGTCCAGTAAGTAAAAGTTATCCTCACCCCATATCCAATCGTTCATATATTTTTAATAAGCCAAATGTGTGCTTTTTATTCAAAATTCATATTTCTCAATTTGGACTGTGAATATTCAGTGATGACAATGATTTCATATTAATAAATTAATCGGTAGTCTGTACTGTTTACACTGTAGCTTGTACAGTTAAAATTTGGGATATCCCTTTTAAATGAAGAAAAATTCCAAATTAAAATGTTTTACAGTACTGTAATATCAGTTAAGACTAAAACAGTTCTTGGAAATAAAAGTCCAGAAAATTACACCTGTTCAAAGCCTTGAAGAAGAGAGGCTTCACTTCAGTAAAGGTGGGCCCTTCAAGACCACTCTGCAGATTGCTACCTGAAACACACCTGAGCACTGCCATATATCTCCTTTCTTTAGGCAGCTACTTTGTGTTGATATGATGGACCCTCTGAAATGAAATAGGTCTGGAAAGGAGCTAGTAACTTTCATATCACTCTCTTAGATTAATTGAAGAATAATGTGGGCCCCAGGCTGTGGCGCATACTAAATATTGTCTTTTTTTTCCCTTTAAAATTGTTCAAGATTACACAGATCTTGCCATGAGCACTGTGACACAGACACAAGCTATTCCATACACAGGCACATTCAGTCTGCTTCATTATCATCTGCAAAAATTAACAGGTATGTAGATTAAAGTACTTTAGAATTATTATTTTTTTAAAAAAACTTGTTTTTCCTCTGCTGCTCTTCTGGTTGCTTAATTCTATAGGATTCAGTTTGATATTAAAATTTGGATGAATAAATGTAATGGGAGATCAATGATTAATATTCTGTAGCAGGGGTATCAAACTCAATTTCATTGTGGGCCACATAAGGGCTGTAGTTGACCTTGAGGGGCCAGGCAGGTGTGGCCAGCTTGATGCCACCTCCCAAACGGCTGGCATGCTTCCTCTCCCCTCCCCCCTTCTTGGCCACAAAATCATAATGTGGGGTTTAGCAATTTGTTCACATTGATGACCAATTGCCAAGCCCCCCATGATCATGTGATTGCCATTTTAATTTTTCTCTGCTGACTTCCCCAGAAAGTTAGTGCGGAAACTGGTACGGAAGGTGTAAGCCACTGTTGCCTGTCAAGAAGACTCCCTCTTGTTTCTGGGGGCTGGCTGAAAGAGCTGCCTTCTGGGGGCAGAATCTCATGGAGCTGAGATTTCTAGCCCCATCAAGGATGTCCCCTCCCTTCTGTCCACTGAGAGGAAATCCCCCATTAGTCTACAGGAATACAGTTAAGTTCCTTTACGATTTTTGCTCCATTCCTATAGCCCAATAAAGGATTCCTCCTACTGGCCAGATTTTCTCTGGAAACCTCCCCTTCATCCACTGAAGATTTTAGTTCTGTTCCTGCAGCCCAATGAAGGAATTGGCCCCTGTGAACCCTCAAGTGTTCTTATTCCTTATTGGGACTTCTTACCTGGGATTTGTCTGCTTAACTACTTGGGAGATCACTTAACACTCAAACCTAGAGTGGTGAGATTGCAGTCATTGAGCAAAGTGGCCACTCAGTCATCTTGCTTAACAACCACTTTGCTCAACAACCAAGATTCCAGTGCCAATTGTGGTCATAACTCAAGGATTACCTGTTAGCTTCTTTTTCACAAGCATTAAAGATTCTTAGTTACTGGAGGACTTCAGAAGCTCATTGGAGATTTCTTGATCAGGAAGGGCGTGCAAGGTATTGAAAGATACATTTCGGAGCAGACCTGGAAAATCTTGTTACCTTGGAATTGGCTCTGCAATGTATCACAGAATTTTGTGCCATACTTTTGTGATTCAAAAGCCATTGCAGCAAGGATGGATTTGCAAAATAATGAATCCATCTATTTTGATTGTTTGGATTTGTTTTAAAAAGATTAAGAAGATAAGACATGAAATTAAAATGATTTGATAATTTGTATTTGAATGTATCTGATTGACACATTCACTGTGTACACATCTGCTAAGCTAGAACATGATTTGCCTGGTTTGAGTTTACTATCTCGCTAGATTTTAAGTATTATGGTTTTTACACTATTACAGTATTTGAACTCAATGTGAGCAAGCCTAACAGCATTTATTCAATAAACTATGGTTAAGCAAGTCAGCACTTCATGAATCTGGTCATTATTTGCCCATGCTGAATTGCTCCCAGGATTGTTGAATATATATCTTAGAAGAAAATAGGAGCCAGCAGTCCAAACACCTATTGAATAATAATTTAGCAGAGTGTGTGTGTGTGTGTGTGTGTGTGTGTGTGTGTGTGTGTGTGTGTGTGTGTGTGTGTGTGTGTGTTTGTGTGTGTG
>JANHFN010006569.1:0-13940 GCA_032468175.1 Toxicocalamus goodenoughensis | reverse complement strand
GTGTGTGTGTGTGTGTGTGTGTGTGTGTGTGTGTGTGTGTGTGTGTGTGTGTGTGTGTGTGTGTGTGTTAGTTACATGACAAACTTTGTTGTAATTTTACTGTTCTTGTTTTTTTTAGGTGACATAAAAGAAATAGAGGTCCAGGATAAGCCAGCTTTGAAAGTTTTTAAAAACATTACTGTGGTCCAAGAACCAGGCATGGTGGTGCTCGAGGTAAGGACGGTTTGACGGTTTTCTTACAGTATCTTGTAAATTGCTTATCATATCTTATCATATATAAAGCAGAATGGCAGTGACTTTGATTATCCGGCTCTTCTTCAATTTCTAGCCATCAGTCGTATCGTGATGCTTGTAGTGTACAAAGCAGTAAAACAACAGTCCAGCACCAATATATTATTAGTATAGAATTGACAAAATCAATCTGTTATAGTCCATCTAATCTTACACTCTATGGCATAACTTCCCATTTCATTCCTAGCTTTGTTTGGCCTATGCTCGGCTGCAGCAGCAGACTTACCATTTTTTCAATTGCCATCTTTTAAAAATAAATCCCACAAATAGATTGCAATATTTAACTGGGGCAACAATGACAGTCTGTGTTGCCAATTAAATAACTTTTGAAATATTAGTAATTAATATTTAATTATTTATTTATTAAATAAATAATTTAATTAACCCCAGTGGACAAATCTTCCTTGTTTTTCTGAAGGTCAGAAGATGGAGCTGTCTGGTTTGATTTAAACAATCTTTGTTTACTTTTCTTTTTCTTCAGTGGGTAGCAAATCCTGCCAATGATATGTATGCAGATACTGTAACAACAGTGATTCTAGAAATTCAATCAAATCCCAAAGTTCATAAAGGTATTCATCATTTTTATTTGATTAAGAGGTATAGACCAAAAGTGCATGTGTTGTTCAAGGCAATTTCATAGCCTAAAGGGCAGTACTTCTCTTATTCCAGTAACATGGTCTACTATGCATAGTTTAAAATTAATGTAATTGAGACTAAAGTAGATTATTCCCCTTATCAATGAAGGAGATAGTGTTAATAGCTTATTTCAATATTAGTTAACCTGATTAGCTCAGCTGCAATTAATTATATTTAGGAATAGATCTCTTTAATACAGTTTCCTACATGTTAACTTCAGTTCGCAGTTGCTTCTTTCATATGTCCGTGTAATTTTCTTGGCAGCAATTATGAAAGTAGTTTGCTCCTCAGGTTTCATGGAGTTTTTTGCCTCCCTCTCTAGCCTACATTCCTAATTCCTTGCAAGTCTCCCATTCAACAAAGAATAAACTGTTGACTTGGCTGACTTTGGATTTAATAGACAAAATCTTCTGTGTCTGGATTTCAGGCAATAATAGACTGCTCCTTAAGGTTTAATCCCACAAAATCTGATGAATGTGTCTAGATGTTTTCCCCTGGAAATATTGCTTCTTATTATCAATAAAATTGGTTTGCTTATCTACAAGTATGTTTCAGGGCTCAAAAAAATCCAATTCAGTCTTTTAACAGGCATTTGGATTTAATAGTCATCTCTTCCTCCTTACTGGTCAGTTAAATCAAGGGTTCATTGTATCTCTTCAGCTTATCAGATATAAGAAATTATTATGTTTGTCTACAACTGAGAGTCTGCTTTCCCCATACAGAATTATCTGATTCAAGCACAATTTAACTCACTCAATTTTGTAAGGAAAATCGTTTCTACTTCAAGGAACTTTTGTGTGTGCCAACATCTTTCTGCTTCTTATGTGAAACTGGACTGTGCACATTTTTCAGGAGTTTGGTTGGAAGTTACTCTTTTGCCCACAAACCACGGCACTTGGGGAAAATGCATAATTAGCAATTAAATTGTAGTACTCTCGATTTATGTTTTTCAGCAATGATGCGCAAAATGCCAAAAAAAGAAGAAATAGAAGATTATCACAAAAAAATGGAAATTATGCTTCAGTAAGTTATAATTGTGCATTTAACCAAAGAATCATAGACTGGTTACGGTAACACCCAGAATTATTCTCAATAAATGTTCCATTGAACTAAATAGACTTTCTTTTAGTGTTAGTTTCCTTGAACAGACTCTATTCTAAATGTAAAACAGCAGCCAGCAAATGTATACATTTCTAACATTTAGCCTTTCGTTTTGTAGGGACATATTTGGAGAAGACTGTGTAAGTTCAAAGAAGGATAATGTGCTTAGCATCACTGTGGATGGAAAAACAGCAAATCTTTCGTTGGATACAAGGGTAAATATAGCTAAATATTATAATTAGAGCATTTCAATATTTAGTAGTCATTTTGGAGAGTTAGAAATTTGCCAGAAATTACTATGAAATCAGGTAAAATAGTAAAGAATGTTGTAAACTAGGGGTGTCAAACTTGATTTCATTGAGGGCTGCATCAGGGTCTCACCGAGCTCTGTTTTTGCTGGCAGAGGTCTGTAGGAGGCTGTCGTGGTCAAAAACTGAGCCCGGCAAGGCTGCATGCGGCCCTCCCGAGCTCCATTTTCACTGGCAGAGGCACTGCAGACTGGTCATTTGTTGTTTCCAGGGCGGCCCTGTGATCCAGATCTAAGCACCCTGCAGGCCGCAACCGGCCACGGGCCTTGCATTTGACATCCCTATTGTAAACTGTAAAAGTGTCAAAAATCTCCACTTAAGGCTTTAAGAAAAAACAATCCTTAAAAAAAAACTAGGAGTTAGGACAGAAATAGGAAAAATGTTGGTCAATTGAATACATTGAAGATTTTTAATAGTTGATACTTCACCACAAGCACTTGGAATGTGTTTCAGTCTAATAGAAATATTTTTGTTACTGAATGTTACAGCAACCTTACTATGCCAAAATATATTGAGAAAGATTACAAGATATCAGTTATTCATTTCAGCATCTGCATTATTGTTTCTGCATTCCTTGTCTCATAAACAACAGTTTTAGATAGCTTTCATTAAAGAATTCTGAAAGCATCTGTGATCATTTGGAGTAAGCTAAGACCTGCCCTGCTTGGTGTTTCTGCTTCCTGGGTTTTCACAGTTTATCTGCATACACAGAAACACACCAGACAAGGCTTCTGCTGCAAAAAGAAATGTACACATTTGCAAGGGAAAGTAAAAAATATTCTCTAAGCAAAAATATGTTTTGTGACCAATGACTATATTCCCAATTGTCTGTTTGAGCCAAATGGCTTATGCTACCCTTTTCTTAAATTCTTTACTTGCCATAATATTCCAAGCCACTCCACCCCCTTCTAGCTCATGGACATGTTTTATTTTTTCCAGAATGATGTGTTGGCAAAATACATATCCACAGCTCTCAAAAAAGTCATAAGTCTATGTTGTGAACACTCAGAATCTCTTCTTCAGCATGTACTTTCTCTTTTTGAATTACATCTTTTGCATTGTCACTTATACAGAATATTTTTCCAAAGCTAGAGATCAGGGAATGCATCCAGAGCTGCCATGGTGCCAGTGGGCCTTGCGTTCCCAAACGTTTATAGGCCTGGGGTACTAAACAGCCCTGTGGAATTTACATATGAAGGCCACTTAAGGTTGCTTCTGCTTTGTTCTCTTTTAGACTGTTGATCATGAACCAGGATGTGAAGATGATGATGAAACTCTTCGGGAAATGGTCGAGCTGGCTGCACAGCGACTTTATGATGCTATCACTCCTATACAATAAACGAATAGATTTTGTATATATCATGATCGTCTAATGAGTTTACACTTTTTTAAAATTTTCTTTTGTTCAAATAATTTTGCCCCCAGATGGGCAGACCAAAATAACTTCTGTTTGTGTCTACAATTAAAAAAATGTATTATAGAAAAAGTTCATTTCTCCTGGTTCATTGGTTATGAATGCCTGCATAAACTGAGATTTTAAAAGCTTGGCAATTTTTTTTAAATGCTTCAGTGTATCTTTGTTACAAGCAATAGCAATAACAATAGCACTTATGTACCACTTCACAGTGCTTTACAGCCCTCTCTAAGCGGTTTATAGAGTCAACCTATTGCCTCATTTTACCCACCTCGGAAGGATGGAAAGCTGAGTCCACCTTGAGCCTGGTGGGATTTGAACTGCCAAATTGTAGGTAGCAGGCAGTCAGCAGAAGTAGCCTGCAGTACTGCACTCTTAACTACTGCAGCAGCACCTGGGCTCTTCCATTAGACTCATATTAACAGAAGAATCAGAATGTTTTGAACTTATCATTTAATATACGTTAGAATCCACAGAAGTTGCAGTACAGATAGTTCAGAAGTTACAAGTAGTTATTTAACGACTGTTTACAGTCACAGCAGCCACAATAAAATGCTGAAGCTTGGAGTCTTTTATAATGCTGGCTTCACTAGCAATTTCCTGTCTGGAGGAGAAAACACTAGCAAAAACCATTGTTATTAATATAGTTTGGAAGGGCCCTTCTCCAAATCACATGATTTTGATAAGGGACTTCTGAACTATTGTGAAAATGAGGCCTGTGTACAGGTAGGCCTTGACTTACAACAGTTCATTTAGTGACCATTCAAAGTTACAACAGCACTGACAAAGCTGACCTATAGCCATTTTTCACACTTATGACCGTTGCAGCATCCTCATGGTCACGTGATCAAAATTCAGATGCTTGGCAACTGGTTCATATTTATGACGACTGTAGTGTGCTGGGGTCACGTGAATCACCTTTTGTGACCTCACAAGCAAAGTCAGTGAGGAAGCCAGCATCACTTCACAACCGTGACAAGAAAGGTCGTAAAATGGGGCAAAATTCACTTAACTGTCCCACTTAGCCACAGACATTTTGGGCTGAATTGTGGTTGTAAGTCAAGGACTACCTGTACAGGATGGTGACCGAAAGAAAAGCAGACCAGGTTGTGAAGCAGAGAGAGTCTTTACATGCCAATGGGCCTAGCTGGCTGATGCCTCCTCACATTTTTTGTGAGCTGACAGGCCTCCCAGTGCCTCCCCTACCCTGAGGCACCCACATAGAATCACTCAATGACTGCAGCGGCGAGAGCTTGGATTGTAATTGTTGAATGAAGTGGTCATGTGGGTGCCTCGCTTAAACAATAATTTCTTACCAAAGTTATGGCCTCAAATCAAGGACTACCTATACTAGTACTAGAATTGAATAAGAACGTTAGTTATGTCCTGGAACCTCTGTGCACGCATAGATATACAAGCATATATAAGTGTTGTATTTGCAGTAATATGCAAAATGTCAGTGAACGTAAATACAGACTGATACTCTAGAGAATATAATTTGCACTTGTATTTAGAGTTGAGAAAATTAAGGGTTCTGTAGGTCTGTCTTTAGGGTCTGGCAGTAAGGTGTCAGAAAACAGTCCTTAGATATGCAAGGCCACAGGGCATCAGCACAGGTGAAGGTCAATAAAAAGGAAAAGTGACTTCTAGGTGAGGAATGGCAAGCTAATGCATCTCTGGATAAACAAAGATGGCACCATCCTTTTTATATACTTGTGCCCCCCCCCCGCCCGATACCCCTGCCAGGCTTCTAAAAGCCCTTGGTTACAGAAGGTCAGCTCTTTCTTTTGTAATTAAATTGCTACATTGCATTAAGTCTGTATTTTCTACTTAAATGGTTCCAGTTTCTAGTGAGAATGCGGTTTCATCTCAAATAGAAGGAAGCCAATCTTCTAAAAACACTGCATACCGGTAGCTATATCAAACTGGATGTACACAAATTCATAGTTTTGAAGACTATACCAAGCAATTTATTGAATATTTGACACAAATACTGTATAAGAAAAGTCCAGACGTTCCTCCCTCCTTTCATTATTAAATGACTATTTTTACAGGAGGAAGAAGAGACTACTCAGTTGAGACAACTTGTTCAGATTGCAAGATTTTATTTATTGTTGTTATTGGGGATAAGTTAAGCTCTGTGTCTCTACAATGCTCTCTTAGATATAATTGGTTCCAATTGGTTTTTCTTTTAAAAAACAAATTTTATTAAATATTACAATAAGGTAAAAATAACATAAATGTATGGTTAACAAAGTCACAGAGAGCAAACGCAAATATATATATATATATATATATATACCATAGATTCTTCTGATGCCATAACCACATTAATGTCGTTCAGTAACATCAAGTTTTTGCTCTAATGTTAAATAACAAGTATCTTCTATTTTAAACTTGTACTGTTTTCTTCTGATGGAATCTTTATTTTCTCCATTTTGTGCACACCAAGAAAAGTAGCATCTTAAACCCAAAATGTGACTATGCGTGTAATTATCTTCAATTGCCCACAAACTAGCCTAATCATATTAACTAAATTTGGGGTCACATTAAACATGACCTGGTATCAATTTACAACTTGTACTAAATTAAATATATTATTTGAACTTGCACTAATTGTGACTTGCCTGTATACAAATAACCAACATAAAAGGGTCATCCTATAGCATGACTGATTATTGCTACAAATAGAGAATATCAGATCCATTTGCTTTAGAAACTGGGAGGTCCTATTACATATGTAACATAGATAAGCCTCAGGACTGGCACTTATTTTCCAATGAACATTGCAGCAGGAGAATTATGGAAACAAGAGAAAACAGACTGCTGAATTTGAAAATGTTGTATTTAGTAAGAAATAACAAATATTTGATGGATGCAATTCATAATTATTAGTAAAAGTGATTGAGAGCATGAGTTAAATGTGAATGCAATTATAAAGATGGAACAATGGAAATTGCAGTGGAAAATTAAATTTACTCCAAATATACTTTGAGTTGGTACAAAGTGTTTATCTTTGATCAGAACTTCAATCTTGATTGCTAAAATGACTCATTCTTTTTCTACAAAATGCTGGAAATATAATGACGAGATTACATCACATTAAACTTCACTAAACCATACACTGGCACCTGGGCCCTACTTCCCAAGAAAACGGTTTCATTGCTCTTATGAACCCCGGGTGTGGTGTAGACAGTCTAGGCAAGAAGCAAGGGATCCCTGGCGCTCTCAGGTTGGTTGTTTTCTTGCAGGAATTTCATTACCCAAAATAGGTAACATCATCAGTGCTACTAGACAGAAGCAAGAGCCCTCTCCATAGGACCCATTGTACAGGTAGACCCCAATTTATGACTATAGTTGAGAACAGAATGTTTGTTACTAAGTGTGAGTTATTGAGTTTTGCCCCATTTTACGACATTTCTTGCCACAGTTGTTAACTGAACCACTGCAGCTGTTAACTGAATCTTGGTTTTCCCATTGACTTTGCTTGTCAGGCCACAATAGGTGATCACATGACTCCAGGACATTGCAACCATCATAAATATCAGCCAGTTGCCAAGTGTGAATTCTGATCATGGGGATTCTGCAACTTAGGACTAAGTGTGAAAAATGGCCGCCAATCTCTTTTTTCAGTGCTGTTGTCATTTCAGTGATTAAAGGAGCTGTTGTAGGTGCGAGGACTACCTATACTGATTCTTGTCTGCAAATTCTTCCCCTCCCTCAACAGAGGGGAAGCAATAAGAGAAAATGTATCTCCAGTGTACAACAAGCAGTCCCTGCAGCAGTTCCAAGAAGATTCCACAACCAATTGCACCCGGATTAAGGGGACCATGAGGGCATAAACTCCCAATGCCTCCATAACTCTAAGGGAGAGTGTTATTGACCAGATGACTTGAAAAGAAATACAATCCTTCCATCCCCCACTCTCACCATCCTGTCAGAATCTATCCTTCCAGTCCCCCCTCATTCTCAACTGTCAGTATTTATCCTTCCATCCCCCCGCCCACATTCTCAACTGTCAGTATTTATCCTTCCACACACATACCCTCCCTCCAGTCTCAACTGTCAGCACCTATCCTTCCATTCTCCTGCCATCAGAATTGATGAATCTCCTTGGATGAGAAGCGAAACATTTTCTTCTTCTTCCTCAAGGTAAAACAGTCTAGTTGCCCTTTGAAGAAAAAAAGCCCCTTTGAGACAACTATGACCTGAATGACCAAGAATCTCCACAGTCATTTGGCCTTACACTTTGGGATGAACTGAACATCCTTCGAATGGTACAGGAATATGAATGGATTTCCAGAAAAGTTGCAGACTACAGGAACCATTTGCACTTCAATTTGAGATGCAGACAAAACAGGCTCAATCCCATGAGCCTGTGCCGGTGTTCAACAGTGAAAGGACACAAGACAGACAATCTCCAGAAAGCACAGCTCCAACTTCTCAACAAAAGAATAAGACAAATTAATTTTACAATTGAGGTTTTGAAAGAGAGTGGAACACAATCACTTCTTTCAACAGAAGTATTGGTGGAGGTCACAGAATTTAGGAAGAACGCACAACTCTAGCACAATATAGCAAGGACAAAGAAAGACAGAAAGGCAAATGTTCCACCCTACAGTTTAGACAAGAAAAAGCACACAAAACAGAAGAATCAATTCAGATGAGAGAGGACAGTGACATGTCTTAGAGAACTGACCAACAAAATCTGTCTTGACAGAGAGATTATTCAAACAGAAAATAATGTTTTATCAAGAACTGAATTTCGATCTCCTCACAGAGTCAGCCATCAAGAACAATAAATGGGCAGAACCAGGGGCAGAACAATTATGAAGGTATCTGACAATCCTCGCCAATGCGAAAACACCCCTTTACAACCTCACAATTAAAAAATGGAGAGCAGTGACATTCCTAGGAAGAGACCAAAACATCAGCCAATAAAGGAAGATGCAGAGTTATCCTGAACACAGATGACTACAATGCCGGGATAGATACTTTCCTGAAAGACATATGAGACTCTGAAAGACATATGAGACTCTGAAGAAAGATCCTACCAGCAGTTATAAGAAAAAGGTCATAAATTTTCTGCAACATTTACTGAAGGACAATGCCATTGACAAGTCCTGGGCAAGCTAATCCATGCATATATGGATTTCCCAAAATCCACTAAGAGGAAACTCCACTCAGACCAACTGTCAGCAGTAACAACTCTGTCATCTATAACATTGCAAAATATTTAACCACCCTACTAGTTTTTCTGGTTGGCAACACCACTCATCACATCAACAATTCACAGGACTTTGTCGGCAAGGTTTGGAAACTAAAACTGGATCTGGATGAAACCATGGCTTCTTATGATGTGACTTCACTCTTCATCTACATTCCAACAATTGAAGCTGTCATGATAATGAAGAAACGTCTGCTATAAGACAGCACATAATCCTCCCACCATCCCATCAGAACCTATTCTTCCATCCCACCATCACAACTGATAAAGCTTCTTCAATGAGGAGTGAAATTTTTTCTTCTTCTTCCTTAAGGAAAAACGACCAGTTGCCTTTTCAAAAAGCACCTTTGTGACAATGATGACCTGGATGACTAAGAATCTCCACAGACCTTCTGCCTCTGGCCTGTACTTCTGAAGAAATACAAAACACACACAGGCAGCCCAGTTTTCAAAAGAGGTGTCATGAAGTTTGGCCTTGCAGTCATTCTAAGCCAGGAGTGTCAAACTTGATTTCATTGAGGGCCACATCAGGGTTATGTTTGACCTAAGGGGGTCGGGGTGGGCGTAGCCAGGGTAAGTGTGGCCAGGGTGGGCATGGCCACCTTGTGTCACATGCAGCCTCTGGGTGTTCCATTTTCAATGGCAGAGGCCCCATGGGCCAGTCCTTTGCAGTTTCCAGGACAGCCCCTCAGGCCAGATCTAGATACCTTGAGTACTTAGGTACTTAAGTATTTAATTTTTGGCTTTTTATTAAATTTTATATATATAATGTATTGCTTGTCTGGACCAGCTGTTTAATACCTCATTCTCTTTAGAAACTGGAACCATTTGAAATAGAAAGTTCAGACCTAATGCAATGTAGCAATTTAATTTAAAAAGAAGAGTTGATCATGAAACTTCTGTCTACAGGAGGAGGCATAATCAAAGAGCGTTTAAGAGGCCTGGCAGGGGTAGCTATAGGGTGGAGGGGGGGCACAAGTGACGCCATCTTTGTTTATCCAGAGATGTATTAGCTTGCCATTCCTCATCTGGAAGTCACCTTTTGTTTTTTGACCCTCACCTGTGCTGATGCCCCTTAAGTACTTAAGTACCTTTCTGGCCTTGAGTTTGACACCCCCTGTTCTAAGTACTCTCCCAATCCTATTTGTTTATAAATAACTACACTGCTGCTGAAAGTTACATTAGAAACATGCTTGAGCAGAAAGGACAGTAATAGTAAAGGAGAAATTGTAGCTCAGGGTTGAAATGAGGGGTTGTTGGTAGCGCTCTCTGAGCTTGGTTGTTTTCTTGCAGATCTTTTGTTGCCCAAATTAGGTAACATCATCAGTCCTAGTAAGCAATGGGGTTTGCTCTCAGTTTATATTTTGGTGGCCCTGTCAGTGTTAGTGGGAGTGATCTTGGAGATTGTTTGGTTGGGCTGTTTACTGCTAGCTTGTTTGGCAATTCCTTGATTGGGGCATTGTTTACTTCTTTTTTTAAAAAAAAAGTTTTTTATTAGTTTATAATATAGCATACAACAAAAATACAAAAATAAACAGTAGAGAAAATAGAGAAGGGAAAAGGGAGGGAAAGAAAAGGGGAAAAAGAAAAAAAAAGGGCACATACTTCCAACTCGCTTTGGTGCAGTAGAATAAGGCATTAACATCAAACCTCAACTTTTTACTTTTACGTAACACTATAAACTAGCCATTTCTATAACAACAACTCTATCTAAACTATAAAAGTATAAAAATCAAAGTTTCATTTTTTTCCACCTCAAACACAAAGTCCAGAAGCAGTTTCCAAGTAGAAATAGAAGGGTTTTTTTTTCCTTTGATCAAAACAATCAATTTAGCCATCTCTGCTAACTCCATCAATGTTTGCAGCCATTCATCCATTGTAGGGATCGAAGTGAGCTTCCATTTCTGTGTATGAAGTAGTCTTGCTGCCTTCAAGCATTGTTTACATCTGGATTGATTGTCTGATATTAATCTTAGTGTTAATCTATGTTCATCTGAGTGTTGATTACTGATGGGGAGGTGCTTTTGTTTTTTTGTTCCCTTTTTGGCTTGTTGAATGTCTCTTTTACACAGTACATAGAGCTTGTTCATGTTTATTTTGATGGCAATTTGTCAAGAGTGCAGGGTGCAGCCGGCTTCTAATGTTTTTGGACTTGGCTTGATCTAAGACGATCAATTAAAGGCAACCTTTTTTTCTGTCCAATAAGGCTATGACTTTAAAAATGTGTAACACAGTCAACACAGTAATATTGTTTATCAGAGGTTCCAGCAAAATCTGAAAAGAGTTAAACAAATATTTTAGAACAGCATTATCTGGATATGTCATTGTTTTTATGCTATGTCACGTTAAGAAAAAAGTAGCATTTTATTAACATTGCACTTACCTATAATTTTACAACTGTTTATTTTGCTATGCAAAATATTAATGTATCGAATAATACAAAAGAATTGGATCTCTATAAGAATAATTTTTGATGCATTCAAAGAAAGCGTGCTGCTAAAAGGTTCTACAATTCTAGTGAGGGGGGATGAAGAGACGACATTCCCAGTTGTGACTTTCCAAAGTAGAGACATCAATTGAAACATGTCTATTTCTCTCCCAGAAACGGAAGGGCAAAACTTACTGTCATCCAGTTTTCTTTTTTTGTTGAGGCATACGGAATCAATTTTTTACCCATTTTTTGCATATATTTCTCCATAGCCTCTTGAAGTTTTTTCTGTTTTTGTGTCTCCTTTGCTACTTCTCGTAAAGGGAAGCTGATGAAGCACAATCAAAATTTAACTTTGAATGCATTGTATAATTTTACTTACTGAGGTTGTTCTAATTTCTTGCTATCCTGTAAGATACTTATGATTTTCAGTATTTCTTTGCGAAACCTCTGGATTTCCTCTGTTAGTTTTTTACATTCCTCATCTTCTTTCATTGTGCCTTGACTTTCTCTAAGTTTCTTCTTCAAGGATTTGTTTTCCTTTGCAAGACTTGCAACTTTGCTGGCTAAGAATTTGTTTTCCTCTTCCAACTAAAAGGCAAGAAGCATTCATCAAACAGGATACAAATAAACAGACAAAAAGAGAAGCTTTAAACAGGATTATAAGGTATTACTTACCTCTCTTATTATGGCATTTTTCTTAGCCATCTACTCCTGGTGTTTTTCATTGAGTTCTTTCATCTCCACTTGTTCTGTATCTTAATGGAAAAATGCTTCTGCTATTACACAACATTCATTTAAGACATATTAAGCTACCAACGACACAGCAATTTAAGACTGGCCATTACAAATGGCTGAGTCCATGTAAAATGCAATGTCAGGATGTGTTATTAGTGCAGGAAAACAGATCTGTTTGCATCTGGTTCCCTTTAACTTAAAGGGAGGTCAGAGACTCTCCCAAGGACAGTAGTTATGAAGGAAGGGATGCAGGTGCAGAGGAAGGACTGCCATTCTATCCTCATTCCTGCTACAGATACCCACACAAAAAATATGTTGGGTTGCTTATCTTTGTCTCTTTGATGTTTCTTGTATTTTTGGAGACAGTACTGCAAAAAAAAAGACTTTGAACACTGAAGGCAAACTAACTGGAGGAGGGGAAATTTAGTTATCCTAGTTTTCAAAATAACATACATACAGTATGCCTTTCCAAACCAAAATGTTAATATTAGTAGTTGGGACAAAGTACGGCGAATTTAGATTTTTAGCAGCAATACTTACAGGCTGATTACAAATGAAGCTGTTGAGAATGATTATTTTGACCTATTTGTAAAAATCTGCCAGGAATAATAATGTAATCCTCTAGCTCTATTTTAAAAAAACCAGTATTAATCTTGCATATAATCCTTCTATATTTCTAAAACTATATTTTATCTCAAAACTGGAATATGGAAAGAACTATATTAAAATGTGATTTGAATTCTTAATAGACATTAATCTCTGGAAATATTGCTGCTTCGAAATAATCATAGTTTTGTTTGTGCAGAGGAGGACTGTGTCTTTTTGTGCACGATGATGTAAAGGAATGGTTTGTTTGCCATGGGAGCAGGTATTATGGGGATGCTATCCCCTCCACCATATTGGAACCACCTGTCACAGCCAAAAACAGTAGGAAAGGGGGGAGCTCTCTCCCCTCCCCCACTACTTTGGGCCATCCACCTTATTTGTTTACTTATTATATTTAAGGACTGCCCATCTCTTTCCCTGAGAGACTAGAGGAGCTCTGCAAATGAAATATTAAAAACATAAGCCCCATGTATAAAATTTCATATTGGCAAGTAATGTTAAAAATGAATTAGGAAGAGGGATTTAAGGGCTCCAGCCAGCCCCACAAATGTGTGCTTTTCTGTGCATCCCAAGCAAGGCTGCAGAGCCGTGTTTCCCAGCCTTTCTGGAAGGCTGTCCTGTGGATGTGTTTAAATTGAAGATATTAACACAATTCACCAAGAGCCTGAAAGAAGCAGTACAGATATTTTAAAACATTCAGGTACAAAAATTATTCTATTTTTTTTGCCTGTTCCTAGATTCCTTTCATTCCTCTTTTATTTCATCATCATTATTATTTATTCATGTGATGTTACCTGTCAAGTTACCTCTTTGAATTCTAAATCCTAGAGTTAGACATGCAAGTTGACAAGTAAACAAATAAATAAAACAGATCTCTTACCTCAAAGAGGGCTTTCCCAGCATAATATAGGAATGTCTCCATGATGAATTCACTGTCTAAACTCAACAGATATTAAATATGATAAAGACATAAACAAAATGTGTAAACTAAACTGAACTAAGTAAACAAGTGTGATATTAAATAAGATAAATTAACAAATAAGCAAACAAATAAATATTGTAAACTAAACCAAAGCTATATAAATGCAGTTAAATAAAAAATAAAACCAAAACCAAATCTAAACTGCTAGTCCTCAATGAGCATGGAGTACACTCAGCACACAGAGAAAAAACTCTGAGTGAATGGCTTTT
>JANHFN010006568.1:41135-51549 GCA_032468175.1 Toxicocalamus goodenoughensis | reverse complement strand
GGGGGTGGGGGGGTCTCTGGGGCCCGGACTCTGGACACCGAGGCCCCACCGGTTGAGTGCAGCGGGAAGGGGCCTAATTTGCGAAGGGGCCCCTCAGAAGAAACTGGCCCGCCTTCCACCCACTGCACCTCTAGGCTCACTGCCGGCAGAGGGGCCTCCCTGGCAGGTAGCGGGTCGGCCGGCAGGACAGGCCCCCAAGGCTGCAGACGCCCACCCCCACCGCAAGGCTTAGGGTTAGGACCCCCTTTCTCCACCGGAACAGGGCTGCAGGGAAAGGCTCCCCTCAGTGGGCCCAAGACGGGTCCTGCCCGCCCACCTTTCTGCCCCTCCTTGCAGATCGTGGCTCAGAAGCGGGTGAGCAAGCCTCTCTTCCTCAAGTACGGGAAATCTGCCGGCAAGTCCACCATGACAGTGAGTGCCCCCTCCCAGCCCCCACCCTGTGGCTGGATGGAAGCGGAGGCTGGGGGGACCCCCTGACCCAGGCCCGGCCTCTGAAGGGGCCTCTCTTGACCCCCCTCTTCCCAGGTGACCTCGGAAGAGATTTCTGGAGACAACGGCTTTGTGGAGTTGTTCTTTCGGGCAAAGAAGCTGGATGACAAGGTGGGGGGAGGGGCTGGGGGTCTGTGCTCTTCTCAGGGGGAGATCAGCCTGGGGAGGGTCAAGGTGACCACACCGGGCTTGAGAGGGGCAGGCAAGGGGAGAAAGGAATGGCAAGGCTGCAGGACTGCAGGCCATTCAGACAGGCGGGTGGGGGATAAATTGCTCCGGATAGGGGAATGCCAGTATAGCCCCTGTGCCCACCCCACCACCAGTCTACTCCCACAGA
Source organism: Toxicocalamus goodenoughensis (assembly GCA_032468175.1). Classification (NCBI taxonomy): domain Eukaryota; kingdom Metazoa; phylum Chordata; class Lepidosauria; order Squamata; family Elapidae; genus Toxicocalamus; species Toxicocalamus goodenoughensis. The sequence goes on along the minus strand of JANHFN010006568.1, from coordinate 50,723 downwards.
CCAGGAAAGGTCCAGTTCAGGGCAGGAGTCTGAAGCAACTGCCCAGGAGCTGAAGGGAACGGTGCAGGTTGAGCAGCAGTTTTTATTAGGAATGAAAAACTGACATCAACAGTGAATAGCAAATGGGCTCTGTGTGTGTGTGTGTGTGTGCGTGCGTGCGCGTGCCTGTGTGTACCCGTGTGCCTGTAATCAGAGCCATCCGTGCAAATTCGTCATCTTACGTGACAGAGATAAATCAGGCTGGCATCAAAGCTGTGAAATTGAAATGAATGCCTTTTTAAAAAAATGAAAAAGGATATTTAAAAGTTGAACAGATGGAGCAGGAAGTGAGAGGAAGGAATGCTGGAGAACTTGCTGGATGGGTCTGTCTGGGGAAGGGGCTTCTGCACACACCCCACACCCCTGTGGGGCCGAGGCTCACTCTTCCCTGCCAGCCAGCCTGCATGCAAGACCAAGTGCTGCCCTCTTTCCTCCCAGGGGGCGGGGCTTAGGGGAGCCCACTCCTGCTCCCCCCCTTCATTTTCCCAACCACCCAATGAAGTGAGGAGGGGTCTTCAGATGCCCAGTGAAGAATTGACCCCGGTGGGATTGAGCAAAACTGCCCAGGTTTGGCCCTCCCACCCCTGCAGCAAGCCTTCATGCCACTAAAAAGAGGGCACAGGGGCACCCGCAACGCAGGCGGGCCTGGCAATAGGATGTCATTTGCACACCCCAAGAAAGAGGAGGAGGGGAGCCACCCCTTGATAACAGGTTACCCCGTCTCCCCTAGGATCTTTTCAGTAAATCGGATCCCTTTCTGGAGGTCTATCGGATCAATGATGATGGCAGTGAGCAGCTGGTACACCGGACGGAGGTGAGAATCCCTCCCTGGGAGCCAAAGGATCCCCAAGGCCCCTGGTCAGAGGGGAGAGCAGCTACTTCTGGTCCTCATGGTGAAAGAAGGGGGGTGCTGGGTCCCAGGATCTGCTTACACCCCCCAGAGACCTGTCCCAGCCCACTGCAGCCATGGCCCTTGGGGCCCCCGGGCCCTCACCCCTCCCTCGGATCAGCCGGAGGGGTTCAAGGGGCAGAGGAGGGAGGCATTTGTTGGGGTCTGACTGGGAAACCGTCAGGCTGCCTTCTGAGACCCGCTGCCTGTGCTCCGCAGTTTGTCAAGAACAACCTGAGCCCCATCTGGGAGCCCTTCAAGGTCTCCCTGAATTCCCTCTGCAGCTGTGAAGAGAAGCGGAAGCTGAGGGTGAGATATTTGTTGGGGGGGGGCGAAGGCCCCCCCGCTGATGCCCTAAGCCAGCCCCCAGCTGCTTGGGATGCAACTTCAGCAGCGCCCCCAGCAGGCAGACAGGAGGCTCCCAGAGGCCACGTTTCGGAGACCAGCCGTGCATTGCACCCTCTGGTCCTGGGGGAGGGTGGGAGGAGGAGGTGGGGGTTGGGCAGAAAGCCCCCCCCCGCCCCCAGGGCTCCTGAAGGCCTGTCTCTCGTGGGCAGTGTGTCGTCTTTGACTACGATTCCCGCGGGAAGCATGACTTCATTGGAGAGTTCTACACCACCTTCGAGGAGATGCAGAAAGCCACAGGCGGCAACAAGGTGGGCACGCAGGGAGGGAGCCCAGCAGCCCCTCCCCCTGGGAGCTCAACAGCTGGGGAGGGGGCTTCCTGGGTGGGGGGTTGGTCTCTGTCCAGACCTGAATTGCCCAGGAGGAATAAAAAGAGACCCCTTTCGCCCCTCCCCCGCATCAGATCCAGTGGGACTGCATGAATCCCAAGTACAAGCTGAAGAAGCGGAACTACCGGAATTCAGGCGTGGTCATTCTGCTGGACCTGAAGGTACATGGCCAGTCTGTGGGGCGGGTCAGGCTCTTGCCCCCTTCATCCCCCCGTGGGTGGCAGCCGGCTTGGCCCCCGTCCTCGTAATTCTCCCCACCGGCTGCAGCTCTTTGCCCTGCGTTGGGCACAGAGCTGGACTGGCAGGGAGCAGCTTTCATCCTGCTCGGCTTCTGACTGATGCCCAGATTCTCTGGAAGATCCACAGGGTTTACTCCTTCCTGGATTACATCATGGGCGGCTGCCAGATCCACTTCACGGTGAGTTGCTGCGCCCGGCTTCCTTGGTTGGCCCAGAGCACGCCAAGGGTCTCCGGAGCCAGAGCCGGGCAGGGGTGCCCCTCAGTCTTTGGGCCTGGGGACTGGTCTATCAGCTCCTCCGTTTGTCCTTGCTGGGTAGACATGGGCATGCTGCCTGGGCAAGGGGGAGGCTAAGCCTCGAGGGAGGGGCCGTCTTGGGCCCCCGCCAGCTCCTTGGCCACCTCAGCTTCTGGCCCTGGCGGTTGGAGCGCCCAGTTGGCAGCTCTGCACAGATTCCTCTCTTTCAAAACAAGAGGCGGGTGGCAGATTGCGTTTTGAAAGGGCACTCCTTCCTGGAGTGAGTCAGTTCCAGACGATGGCAAGGAACAGATTGCTGGCTCCGGGCCCACTTTGCTCGCAAGGGCCTGCGACGGGCAGCATCCCAGGAACGAGAGCCCCTCACACGCCGGATGAGGGCAGGTGGGTGGGTGGGTGACAAGAGAGACGGCGTCCATTCCCACTTGGCTCTGAGCTGAGGGCCGAGGGGCAGAGAGGGGCTCTGCCGGATTCTTCCTGTTCTTGAAGTAAGCTTCTCTTCACTCCCCCAACCCAGTTTGGGCAGGAGTCGGTCCTGAGGACGTCCTCCTCTGCCTCTCCAGGGTGGCCCGGTCCTGTGCCCCCCATCTCTGACCCCGTGGCAAATGATGGGGAAGCCAGGGTCTACACCTCCCCCTTGGCGTAGCCCCAAAACTGGGGAGACCAACCTGCTGGCTGCCAGCCTCTGACCCCCCTGCCTCTGACCCCACCCCCAGGTAGCCATTGACTTCACAGCCTCCAACGGGGACCCCCGAAACAGCTGCTCCCTGCACTACATCAACCCTTACCAACCCAATGAATACCTGAAGGCCCTGGTGGCCGTGGGGGAGATTTGCCAAGATTACGACAGGTGACCTGGCCGGGGGGGGGGGGATCTCGGTGTTGACCAGCTTTGAGCCTCCCTCACCCTGGCGGGTTGGAGGTTCATCCCCATGGGAGAGAGCAGCCACTTTGGAGGCATCCCCCCCCCCCAGTGCCTTGGGGAAAGCAAAGAGGGGGTGCTTGGGGGAGGGGCTTTCTTTGCAGCCGAGTGACCAGTTTCTGCTTCTGCACAGTGACAAGAAATTCTCTGCCTTGGGCTTTGGAGCAAGGATCCCCCCCAACTATGAAGTAAGTCAAGGGACCTGCATGAAACAGGACCGGAGGGGGGGCACAGGCAATGGTTGGAGGGGTCAGCAGAGCAGAGGCCTCTGGTCCCCAAGGCAGCTGACCCCATTGGGGAGGGGCTTGGCCAATGTTCCTGTGGGAGGCTGGACCCCCAGCTGGGTGAGCTGCCATCGCATCATCGCAACTGCCTCTTGCCCCCACCCCCGCCTTTTGCCTTTGTAAGAACACCAGGACTCTTGGGGCATCTGACGTGTTTCGGAGGTCTTGAAGGGTCAGCTTCCCAGCTGCCCAGCCTCAGGGCCCCACAAGTTTCTCTCTGCTGCCTTGCTGCCGTGAACTTAGCACTCGGCTGGCCAGCCTTTCTGGGTGCTGGTGTGCCCACCAAGCAGCAATGAAGCAGGGCAGATTGGCCTTTGTACCATCCCTGCATCCAGATCCAGCCTCCTGCCCTCCCCAAGACCTCCCTCCACCTTCTCTTGCCAACTGGCTGAGTGGTAGGAACCCGAGTGACAGCTCCGAGTCTTCCAGGATACCAGAGCAGCTGCCACGGCTTCCATCCACCAAGCGATGCCAACAGGGCAGCCTCTGAAACAGGGGCTGGAGGGGGCTCCACAATTAACCTCCCTCCCTCCCTCCTCAGGTCTCTCATGATTTTGCCATTAACTTCAGTGCTGAGGACGATGAGTGTGAAGGTGAGGATCCAGTCGGCTCCTCCTCCTGCTGTCTTCCTGGTCATCCCTGCCTCTGCCAGGCCAAAAGGCGGCTGGCACCTGTGTCTTTGCTCCAGCCCTTCTGGATTCTGGAAAGGAGAAGCGTTTGCAGAAGTGCCTCCATTCTCAGGAGGAGCAGGGAGGTTTTTTCTCTCTGCTCCTGGCTTAAGTTCAAACTTTCATTTGGAAAGATGCCCCCCGCTGAATCTGCCCCTCTCCTCGCTAGGCATCCAGGGGGTGGTGGAGTCTTATCAGAGTTGCTTGCCCAAGATCCAGCTCTACGGCCCAACCAACGTGGCACCCATCATCACCAAAGTGGCCAAAGTGGCTGCAAACGAAGAAAAGACCCAGGAAGCTTCGGTGAGTGCGCGGGCATCAGAAGAAACAGTCGGGGTGACCGTTGGGGGTCGAGTCTCCTCCAACTGGGTGCCCCCACATTGGCTGGAGTTGAAGCTCTGGCGCCAAACTTCCAACCAGCAAGCTGCCCCTCCGCTTGATTGAAAAGTGGAGCCCAGGGAGGCCAGGCTGCTGTGGTGGATTGGGCCCCTTGCCTATGGAAGCTTTGGATGGACTGGGGGACTCCAACAAAACGGGGGGCTCCTTGGGGCTCTCGGAGGTCACTTGCTTTCCTGCAGGTGTTCCATGACTGCAACTAACAGGTACTGTGACTGATGGGCCATGAAACGCCTTCCTGGAGGCAGCTCAGCCAGGGCCCCTGGTTCCAGCCCTGAGCCACAGATAGTCTCCTTTCTTGGTTTGAACACATTTCCTCCCCCCCCCCCCCGTTATTGACATGTGCCAAGTGGGTGAAGACCCAGGCAAGGCTTCTCTTCTCCTGCTCTTGACAGCTCTTGGCACGCTCGCTAAGTGGCTGAAAGCTTGGCTGCCAGACTTAGCAATTAATGGCGGCCACTGATGTGTCCGTCCGCACAGCCTGGGCCATGAGTGGGGGGGGGGTCTGGGCTCCGGGCAGAGCAGAGCAGAAAGGCCGGGGAGCCCAAGGGGGCCGAGGGGGAAGCAGAAGGAGCACCCTGGAGGATGCGAATCTGCTCCAGCCACCTTGGACTCCTCCTCCGTTGGCATTTGGAATCGGGTCAATCTGATTAAGGAAAGCAAAGGGAATTAAGAAACAAGCACAGAACTCACAAATTACCCAATCAATGTGGTGGCATTCAGGATGACGATTGGTTGTCAGAATTGCTTTCTCATGGAACCTCAGAACTGAGGCTGGGTTTTCTGGAGCACCTCCAGCCACCCAAGCTCTGGAGTCTGGGCCCTGCAGCGGGTCAGGGGTTATCAGAAACCTCTTGGGCCTTTTGCAAAGCCCCCGTGGAGGGCAGCATAGCTCCAGAGTTAGTCCACCACCCTCTGCGGCTGGTGCCAACTGGGGCTGGGTCTCTGCTGCTCTCATGGGACTGTAGCACTTGACACATGCACAGGAGCCCTGCAGCTCTGGCCAGAGAAGACCCAGAGAAAAAGAAGGAGAGGGAAGTGGGGGGATTTGTCCTTTGTCAAGAAGGAAGGAGGTTCCCCTCTGGCAGTTCACCCCTCCCCCTCAATCTTTTGGAGGAGGAAGCTTTGGGGGAGGGGCGCTGCCTGGTCTCTCCTCCCAAATTCCAGAATGGGGGAGGGGCTGCTGCCCCTTCTGTGCGCGGCTGGCTGAGAAGCTCCTCAAAGGGGGAGAATTTGGGGGAGTTTGGTCTGCACCCCTGACCTTCCCCTCCGGGGTCTCTTCTGTCACCCTCCTGCTTACTTCCTGCTCCCCCACCCCGCCTTTCCACAGCAATACTTCATCCTGCTGATCCTGACTGACGGGGTGGTGACCGACATGGCCGACACAAGGGAGGCCATCGTCCGGGCCTCCTATTTGCCCATGTCCATCATCATTGTGGGGGTGGGCAACGCCGACTTCACCGACATGCAGATCTTGGACGGGGACGATGGGATCCTTCGCTCCCCCAAAGGCGAACCTGTCATGCGGGACATCGTGCAGTTCGTCCCCTTCCGGGAGTTCAAGAATGTAAGTGCCCGCCCAGCTGGCTGCCCCCCCGGTTCTGCAGCCATGGGCACCTCCAGCATGAAGAGAGTTTGTCTTGGATCCACTGGGGTGGCAGGTTCCCCTGGGGATCCATTTGGGAACCCTTTCGCCAGGCCTCTCCTGGCCTGCTCTTCCCTTCTCTTTCCTCCTGATGCTGCCCAGATGGTGCCAGGCCCTGCCTCCAGCCTCCCTTCCCCACCCTCAGGGCTGCCCTGCCTGCCCCCCAAGAGCAGAGCAGGGCCCCCTTGAAGAATGGGACCCAGACCGCCTGGAAGGGCTTTAGGGAGAATTTGGCTCTGCCCACCCCAAGGATCTGGGGAACACGGGGTGTCCGAGTTGCTCTCCACAGGTTTCCCAGCTGCTGCTCAACTCCTTGCACTTCAGACATGCACCTTGCGGGCCTTTGTGTATTCTAGGATTGTGGGGTGGGGGGGCTTGGGCATCTATTCCTGCTTTTATTGGCAGTTGAAATCTCTTGCCATCTTGCAGTCCTTTTGCCTAAGGAAAGCTGCTAGAATAAACGCCAGGCGCTGCAGTGGGATGGCAGGTGCCAGCTGACCTCTTGGCCTCCTTTGTCTTCCAGGCTTCGCCCACCGCTCTGGCCAAGTGTGTGCTGGCAGAGGTGCCCAAGCAGGTGGTGGAATATTACAGCTCCAAGGCTTTACCCCCCCGTGGCCCCGAAGGGAGCACCCCTGGCTCTGCTTTGAACTCACCGCAGTGACCCATCGGCCCACCTGCGTCCGTCTCCCCTCCTTGTGCTCGTTCTCCAGAAATCAAGACCCCCCCCAAGAGCTTCTCTGTCCCCCATGCAGAGCAGGATGTCTTCTGTGCCCCCCCTGGCCATTTGGGCACCAGGACAGCGAAGTTGTGCAAGAGGCCAGCAAGTCCAGGAAAGGCCCTGGGATGAGGGAGGGCAGAGGGGCAGCAGATGCTCCGAGCTGAGCAATGCCAAAGGGGCAGCAGAATGGCAAGAGGGTAAGGGGGAAGAGGCAGGCCAAGGGGGCAAGTGGGTGCCCTGCGCCCCTCCCCAGTGCCATTCAGCTACATCCACACAGACTGCTCCCTTCCTTCGGTCTCTCTCAGGCAGGGGAATAAACGTCCCTATGTTTTATAGCCGGGAGGAGGGGGGGAACTGCTCAAGAAACAGCAGCTCCCCTTCTCTTTGCAACAGAGTGCCCTGGAAACGAAGGAGTAAAGAAAGCAGGGGCATTCTGGGTGGTGGGGGGGCAGAGGACAGAGGCACCCCAAGGGGCTGAACTTCTCAGGGTGGGCCCCTGAGCCTGCCTTCCACGGAGGAGCCCAGGATGGAACCGCACCCCCGCCAGCTCTGCCCCTCCCAGTTCCTTGGGAAAGTGGGGTGCAGCAGAGAGGCCCTTGGCACCACCTGGGTTGTCCAGACCCCCACCCACCCCCCGTGCAGAGAGGGCTCCGCTGGTGATGAGGCCGCCTCTTGGCCTGGCACAGGGCCAGGTCTGCAGCGCCAGAGGACCGGTCCGTGTTGGGAAGGCACTTCGGTCCATTTCCCAGCCTCTCCTGTGCATGAAGTGGTTCGGGTCTGGGCCCCATTTCCCTCCGTGTGCTCCGTGGTTGTCTTTTGCTGTGATGTGTCATTTGGTTGCATGAGAACCCCTAATTGTACCCAGGAAGATGGCCAAATAAAAAGCAGATTCTGGTCCCTTGGCACTCTTGTCCTTTGGAAGGGCCCCATAAGCCCCTTGAAACAATCACGGACTGCACACTCTTCAAACCGAAGGCCGTTTCTAACTGGAGCCCAGTGTGCCGCATGAGCACACCTGGTTTATGTCTCGGTCGTGGGGACAAAATGGGCACTTTGGTCCTTTGTGAGCAACTCTGGAGTGACAAACCACCTGTACAGAGCCAGCCAGACCTCAGGTCCATTTTGCAGTATTTAAGAACTGGCAAAAGGAGGATGGACGGAGGATGGAGGTTTTGGGTGGTTGCTCCAGATGCCAGCACCACGGAGCAATCAAGAGCTTCCATATGCCTGCAGGGTGATGCTCAGGGGTGGGTTTGGGGCGAACGCCCCCCTTCCCTCTGCCTGAGGCGTTTCTTCTTGCAGCTGTGACACATCCTAAACTCCCATTTCAAAAGCCTTTTCTGAGTGTTTGCATTGAGTATGTCAGAGGCACAGGATGCCCATTCTCTGAGCAAAGTGTCTGCTTTGGAGAATTCAGGCCAATTAGCCCACTGCAGTTGGGGCTGCAGAAAGAGCTTTGCCTCCAAAAACACAGCACCAAAGGAAGCCAGAAGCCACCCAAGCGGAGCCTGATGGCACTTCCAATTGGTGAGTCGCCTCCTCCCTTGGGAGCAGGGAAAGCAGGACCTGCCCCTCAGGGACACGGTTCAAGGGCTGCAGGCCACAACTGGAGCACCACTGGACTGTCTCATGTTCGTCTTCTTGCCAGGATCAGTTTGGTGAAGGCTAGGAAGTAGGCGACCCTGAGTGCTAGTCCTGCTTTGGGCACAAAACCAGCTGGGTGACCTCAGGCTAGTCCCTCTCTCTTAGCCCCAGGAAGGAGCCAATGGCAAATCTCTTCTGCAAAATCTTGCCAAGAATGCAGGGATGAAGCCAAGCAGTCTCTGAGAATCAGGCCTGACTGAACAGAAGGTGTGTGTGTGGGGGGGGAATCTTATTGCAACAAGAAATAGCCAAGAGGCCAGGTAACCTGCCTTGCAACGACAACATTTCCCATAAATGTTGTGTCTGTCTTACTAAATACAATCCTAAAATGGGAATGCACACACAGCGCTTGGGGTTGTAAGCAAGGAGGGGGACAGGAAGAGGCTGAGCAGCTGGAAGCAGAGAGAACCCTGGGGGCCACTGTTCCTTCCGCAGTCCTACTACAAACACCCCAGCTTTGCTCTACTAATTTACACACATAATGTGATCAAAACTCATTATCATGATCCAGACCATGGGTGACAAAAGGAGCTTCTATATAAATTAAAATTTGGTGTCTTAACGTGACAGTTCCCTTTGAAGTTCTTTTATTCAAGAACAGCATCTGTAACTATCCTAGGAGGACAGAAAGTTCCCCTGCTGGTGCGTTGCCACATTCAGGAGAGAAAGCTAAATGAACGGGAGGCTGGAGGAGGAAGGGAAGGGAGCTCCATCCGGGGGTTCTCTTGTGCAGCTAATCGGGCGGAAAAGAGCTGCCAAATGTGCGCCTTAAAAGATTTTGCAATCCAGGCTTTGCCCCCAGCGCTTATGCCTGCTCTGAGAAGCACCTTCCACAGGGGGCCTTCCATTTCCCTCTCGCATCTAGCCTCAACAACGTGAGCCATGTCAGCCGGCAAATGGTGCACAGGTTTCCTTGTATGTTTCTGCTTCTGATCACAGCCACCCTGAGATGCTGCCCAGGAGCTCAGTGAGAAGAGATTCCAATGCAGCCAGCAGTTCAATGGGATTAACTGATGCTTCCTACCACACACAATGAATCAAAGGCTCTGAGACGGCAAGGGAACAAAGTGGAAACAAAGCGTCATCAGGGCCTTTGTGTCCCATTGTAATGGAATTAAAAATAAGAATGGCCCTGTGTCTGGGAGGGAGAGAAAGG
>JANHFN010006567.1:18744-37780 GCA_032468175.1 Toxicocalamus goodenoughensis | reverse complement strand
GCGGAAATTTTGAGTAGTTCAGAGAACCGGCAAATACCACCTCTGACTGGAGATTTTATAGTATCCTTCCCCTGCCATGCCCACCAAACCACACCCACAGAACCGGTAGTAAAAAAAATTGAATCCCACCACTGATGCACTTTTTATATACTCTGGTCATTTTGTGCAAATGAAAATAAGCAGTCTAATTTGGATATACAGTCATCTAGGGGAAAAAATTGCATTCGTTTCCTCTAATTTTCTGAATGTTAAATGTGTCTTCCCCCAGTTAATAAGTACAATTAGCATTATTTTCTGGGTTGTTAAATTCAACAGTGGAAATACCTATTTACCTATTTATTTTATTGATTTAATTTGTATCCCATCTTTATTATTTTTACAAATAACTCAAGGCAGCGAATATATTCAACGTACTTTCCTCCTCTTATTTAAGCCATTTTCCAAAAAATACTGCACAGGGTCAACAGTGTGGATTAAATGCTGGATTGTTCATGTTCACCTTCACCCATGGGAACTCACAGAGTGACTTTGGAACAGCTGTTTTCTCTCTCCTCAACTTACATTAAAAATTGTTGTGGGGAAAAATGGAGGAAACACTGTTATATGTATGATACCTTCAGCTTATGGTGAAAAGGCACAATATAAATTAATTAGTTAATTAAATTAGCTAATATACATTACTTAGAATGAGGTTACTTTTTAAAAAAAGATCCCTTGCAAGCATTATATGAATACTATGCAGAATCACATTTTTACTATGTTGGTGGAGTTTTATGTTCATCTGGTAACAGCTATTGAGTCAAACTTATGGAAAACTTATTTGCCCACATTTTATGAACATTAGATGAACGAAATTTGCCCCTGATTTTGTTACTGATTTTGATGATCTCTCCTTTTTCCTGATCTCTCCTTTTTCCTGATAATGTCCTTTAAAATATATTATTTCTACAAGTTATTTTATACTTTGTAAAGTGCTTCAAGATGCTTTTGTCAGTCAGTGGTATAAATGCATCTTTAATTAACACGAACTTTATAAGAAATTTATTGATTTTAAAACTTTTTTGTACTGACCAGTTCATACTCTCTCTACACACACACACAGAGAGATCTCTAGAGAAGGAATTTCATTTCTAATAACCCCAAATATTAATCCAATATTCAATTAATCCAATATTGTTATCCTAACAATAACATCCCAATGTTCAGGGGTGTGTTGCTGGGGGCTCATGTGGGTTGATGAGAACCCCTAGCTAAAATTCTGCACAAAAAGAACCACCAAATCCCACTCCTGGCTGGCCTCCTAGCTTGCCCCACCCATCTCAACCTGCCCCTTCCAGGAGTCCCCATGCAGCCCATTTTGGATGCAGGTAAGTGCAGGGGGCATGCAAAGGCTCAGGGAGGGTGCAAAACAGGCCTCCTAGAAGTTCGGGAAAATCGGAAACGGGCCCATTTCCAGTTTCCAGAGAGTTTCCAGAGCCCGGGGAAGCCATTTTCGCCTTCCCAGAGGCTCGAGGAAAGCCTCTGGAGCCCTGGGAGAGCAAAAATGCCCCCCCACCGCCGTGGTACAGGCCGACTAGGCCACATCCACCATGGCCATGCCCACCCAGCAACCAGGTAGAGAACGCTCTTTGCTAAAACATTTAAATCCCACCCCTGCCAATGTTGATACAATTTGCTTTTCTTTTTTTAAAGACCTGAGCTACTTCATCACATTTCTTCCCAGAACAATAAATTATCAAAGAAGGAAGGGAGATTCAGCATGCTTAACCAAATCTTCTCATCTAAAAAGAAAAAAGGGGATTGGAAAGTCAATTTGAAGGAAAAGAGTAGAGACAGATCCCAGAAGGAAGAGACCTCAGAAGTAGATGAGATTATCACCACATTTGATTGCATAATAGATTCCAGCTTTGATGGCTCATCCAAGGAGTATATGAAAACCACTGACCTTAAGAAAAGAAATGTAGACCTTAAGAAGTACCTCATTTCAGAAAACAATACACCAGATTGCAATGGCTTTCCACCAATCAGAACACAAAGTTTGCCACCCATAACTGTGAGAAATTCTTTTTTAACAACTTCTCCCACTACGATCTCCAGCATGAATATGGATAATGATTTGGCAACTTGGTCTCAAAAAAGCAGAAGTGAGCATGATTTGTCAAGTCAAAGAACCAGTCGAGAAGCTTTGGACAGCCCTTGGAAAATGGACAAAAATGAAACACCCAGATATAGATTCTGGACGACTGTGTCTTCCGATAATAAACTGATAGATGGATTGTTCCCAGACAGATCCCATCATGTCGTATGTCCTCCACATCTTCCCCATCTGACTAATTTATCATCAGGTAATTTTTTTGTTTTTATTTTCTGTTTATTTAGTGTGAGCTAAAGGAATTCTGGATATGCTGAAAATAATTGAATCATAATAGCAATTTCCAGATTGAAATATCCCAATCTTCTATGCTGAAGAGTGGTTCTTCTCTTAAGAAATAGGAATGAACTCAGCTTCCAAAGGGGTTTATGCAGTAGGTTTTTTTTTCCAGGCAACTATCAACTGTCATCTCTTTTAGTCCTTTAAAGCACATATACCTGTCCACGCAATGCACTGCCACCAAGAAACCATGGTTTATTCAATAACTATCATTATATTGGTTTATAAATTATAAATTTGTAAGGAACAAGTTGAACTACAGAACACATTGAACTACATAAATTGCAGTATAAGTTAGTAGTATATATGAATTAGCCATCTCTTTAATGCTCTCAGAGTAGATTAAAATGAGAACAGGTTGGTTTCACACAAAATTCATATGGGCAAACTTTTCCTACTGCATTTAAAGACAGTTCATTTAGAGACCATTCAAAGTTACAACACTGAAAAAAGTGACATGACCATTTTTCACATTTATGACTGTTACAGCATCCACATGGTCACATGATCAAAATTCAGACACTTAGCAACTGGTTCATTTTTATGGTGGTTGCAGTGGCTGGGGTCACGTGATCAACTTTTGCAACCTTCTGACAAGTCAAGTCAATGGGGAATCCAGATTCACTTAACAACCATGTTACTAACTTAATAAATGCAATGATTCACTTAACAATGGTGGCAAAAAATAATAAAATGGACAAAACTCACTTCACAAACGTTTCACTTAGCAACATAAATTTTGGGCCCAATTGTGGTCATAAGGAGTACCTGTAATTTCAAGATAAAAGATAAAACAATTTTCTCAGATTTTTAATATTTTTTGTTGTACAGTAACTTTGATTATTTTATTGTCCATACTGATTCTTTAAAAGTACAGCATGTATTACTGAGCTTAATTTAAAACAAAAACAAAAACCATCTTGGTAATTTCAGCTTCTGAAACCAGCCCTGTATTTTACTGTTCTAAGAATTAAATGCAGGATTAAGTAAACCTTTGCAACTGCTAGGAAAGTAATGTTTTGTACCAGCCTCTATTAAGTATATATTCTTCATGTAGCAGCGTGATCTTATTTTGCCCTAATCATATATTCTGGTAGAGAATGAATACAAATTATCCAATCTATTCTCAGTCCCATTCATATATTGTTTTCTGTGTCTTTTCAAAGGAAACTTGTTTAATTGTGTGTGTGTACGTGTGTGTGTGTGTGTGTGTATAATACTTACTTCTTTTTCCTTTTCTAGAGAAAACCTTTCAGCATACCACTTTAGAACTTCCCAGAGTCAAAGACCTAACAGCTATAAGGAACAACCTGGCCCCCATAGTAAAACATAGTGATCAAAAAGGTAAGAGCAGTGGTACAAGATCTTTTCTTTTTAAGTCTTCTAAGTTTTCCCTTAATGCAGAAAATATAGGATATAGACGATTCAAAATATTGTACCTGTATTTTTTTTACTATTAAAAATGGTCTAAGACAGGACAAGTCTTCTGCATTTATCACTTGCAGTAACTGACCATCTCAAGTCATTACGTACTTTCAGGAGGAACCAAAGTGCAAGGTACAACGATTTCGCATACCACATGTGCAGCAAATTATTATTATTGATTCAGTCACTTCTGACTCTGCGGAATCCAATCTGGGTTGGTCTAATACTTCTGATTCTGACCCAGTCACTTCACCAAGACTGTCTTCTGGTATTTTGTTTTTTAAAAATCTTGTACAGTAATCTTATGCTTATGTCTTTACTGATAAAATGTAGTTACTTTGACTCTTGTCAGCCTCTTTTTCAATTATTTGTTCTTGGATTTGTTCAAGGTGTTGTCAACAATTTTATCCATTACCTGCCCTTTCTTTTTCATTTACATCATTTGTATCAGCTACCAATAGCTTATCATTCCTACAAGGGCAATGAAAGCTCTGCAGAGACTGTTGCAATATACAGTATGTCCTTCGTGCATATTCTACAACTGTGGCTGTAAAATTATTTCTCTTCTCCCCCGTTTCAAATAATATTGTTAGTGCCTTGCCCCCACCCACAAAAAAAAAATTCTGTTGTTTTCTGGTAAGAAAAATAAGAACTACAACAAGCAAATGTCTCATAGTAGCACAGGTACTTACTAAGATCACAATTAAGCCTAACATTTCTGTTGCTCAGTGACACAGTTTTTAAGTCAATTTGCCCCATTTTGCAACCTGTTGTGTCACAGTTGTTAAGTGAATCATTGCAGTTGTTACATTAGTAACATGGTTAAGTGAATCTGACTTTCCCATTGACTTTACTTGTCAGAAAGTCACAAAAAGTGATCACATGACCCCAGGACACTGCAACCATCATAAATGAGTCAATTGCCAAGCATCTGCATTTTGATTATATGATCTCATAAGTCACATTTCCAATGCTGTTGTAACTTTAAATGATCAGTAAACAAACTATTGTAAGTCGAGGACTATCTGTATGTAATATGCAGTATTTTTACAGATAAAAATATGGGAAGCCATTAACTAATAAGGGGGTGGGTTTCTTTAGTTACCTTAAAGCAGAAGTGTCATGCAGGGGCTTTAATTTGTTGGTTGGATTTGGTGGCCTAAATAGGTTCCTCCGACTATGAGTCTGTGTTGCAAGTGATGCAGCTAAGATTGTGAGTCTGTGTTGCAAGTGATGCAGCTAAGATTGTTACATACATTTAGTACAAAATTTACCTTTTTTTCGCCTTCAACATTATTCCCTTCGTTTTACACAGTCTGTATTATCTACTATTGGTTTCTGATGTCTCTCTTTGCACTTTCTTTCAGGCCAGCTATCAAGCAACCATGGTCCTCAAGGTGCCAGAGAGATGAATTTACTGTCTCTAAATTCCCTGAGAACTGAGACATCTGTTTTGCCACCAATGTTTGCTACCAAGTCCACAAAAGGAGGGCTTTCCCAGAGTTACTTTCCATTCTCATTCTTATCACTGCAATCAACTGAGCCTCTGGGAACCAGCAAAGTCCTCCCAGCCATTCCAAGCCAGAAAGAATCCAGCTACAAATGAAATGCTTGATTGATCACATTGTGACTCATTCAGTGACTATTAGTGCAGAAGCCCCACGTGGTGGAAACATGAATAAAAAGCACTAAAAATATTAAATGTTTGCTTTCTAATCCACTGCTGAAGGGCTAGCAAACTGATATTTTAAAAAGCAGATATTTATTACTGCCATTTTTTGACCCATTTAATTTTATCCTGTATTGGGAACATGCTAGCACTATGCAACTAGATGGAGAAACAAAGAAAAGGAAATGCAACTTAATTTTGCTACCTAAATTTTGCTCTAACTGCAAAGTAATCAAACAATACAAGTCTGACAAAGCACAAAACGTTTCTAAATATGATATTCCTGTATATCTGGCCTTTTATCTCTAAAGTGTTGTTTGAATTCAGTAGAAGTTAAACTTTATTTTCTTTTCATTACAACCTGAGAAAATAAGTGCTGGGACATAATGAGAATGAATATTACTATATTCTCAATTCCAAATAAGTGCCAATTTCAACGTGACTTGATGTTTTAATTCTTCTGCTTGGAACTATTGGCTATTGTGGCAGCCATGAGTTGAAAACATTGATGACATGGAAACAAATAACAGCATTCTTCTTCCAATAACTTTAATTGCAAAGAAATAAAATGCAGAAATCAACAAATGCATGTATCTACCCATTTAGGGATTTTCTATATAATCATTTTAAAGGATCATCAGCTACATATGTACTTTATACACCATTATTCAACTTATAAAAACGTAAGTCTTGTCAACAGACTTTCAACTGAAAATAGATCTGATGATCAAAAAATGTGAGAAAAAAAATCTGTGCATAAAACAGTTTTAATTTTCAGGGCTTTTAAAAAACTAGATTCATTCAAGTCTGGATCAAATCTGGATACAATTAGTTCCTCTTTTTTCCAACCTTCTGTTATTTTTGTCAATTTCCCATTTTTTAAGGAAGTATATATGAAAATCAGCACATAATAGTCACAGTAGGGCTGGCCCTGCTTCAATCTTAGATTATCTGCCATCCCAGACTTGTTGAGTTCAAGTTGATGGGTTTTATTATCAGTTCCTGCCATGACTGGCAAAAAGCTTCAGCTTCTAACAGCATTTAGACTTATATACTGCTTCATAGTGTTTTACACTCTCTAAGTGGTTTACAGAGACAGCATGTTGCCCCCAACAATATCTTTTTAACAACCTCAGAAGATTGTGTCAACCTTGAGTCAGTCAGGATCAAACTACTGACAATGAGCAGAGTTAACTTGCTACATTACATTATAATCACTGTGCTACTACAGCACCTAATCACTTTCAGAAATTGCTTGCTGACTACTTTTCAGTTACTAGAAAAGTTTGAATTGATACATTTTATAGTACAAGATGAGTTTCTTTCAATCCTTAGTAAAAAAAATATTTAAATGTAAGTTTCAGGACTTAAAATAAATTCTGGAATAAACAGCAAAAGGGTCATTATAATTTTAATTTTAGAGCTTTATAAATGGACTAAGGTGCCAATAAATTTGAAATAAGGTTTTGCAATATAATCTTTCCCATGAGAAAATCTTTGTTTTTAATTCTTTCCAAAAAAATCATCATAAGGTAAGACTTTAAAAATTAGACACTAGACAGAACTAGAAGGAACTAAAGTTTACAGTTAAAGGATAACATTCACACTTTCTAATACAGAACGAACCAAACATTGGATATATTGAAGGATATTTTTGAACAACTCACCCAGAAGTTAATTTAACAGTGTCTGCTTCTACAGTCTGTTTAAAAGATTCTATGGAAGAGGAACAAGTATTATATAACATGACTGAGACTGATTTGAAAGTGGATTTAATAATGAAAGGTTATAAGAATCACATGGAAAAAGATCTTAGACAGGACATATAAAAGAATCCAGCTGATGTCTTAATAATTACAGGTATATATAAATAATAAGCCAAAAGAGTGACCAGGATAATTTTCCTACTTATATCTCTGTAATAAATATAGTATGTGTAATTTATGGAAGCCTATATATATAAAACCACCAGTTTCATTTAGTGGTTAAGGCGTGGTTAAAAACCTGAAAACTGTCAGTTCTAATCCCATTTTAGGCACAAAGCCAGCTGGATGTCTTTGAGCCAGTCACTCTCTTTTAGTTCTAGGAGGGAGACAATGGTAATCCACTTCTGAAAAAAAATATTGCCAAGAAAATTGCAAGGGCAATTGTCAACCTGATCAGGTCAACCAGATAGAAAACACAGCTAGATAAACTAATTTTATTTTATTGTAAAGCTACATTAACAGAATCTTGCAAGTCTAAAAGTACAAGCTTCCTGCCGCCACATTTATCTGCTTCATCTCAACCTCTCGTTTGATTGTTCCTAGGCAGCATTTCTTCCCCTCAGCCTCCAAGGTCATCTACACATACTATTACAGTATATTAGTCCAGACAAAAGGCATCAACGTGGATTCCCCCCCCCCCGCCCCAAAAAACCCTATGTATATATAATGTTGGCTACTGAAGGAGATGTGTTCTGATCTTTTCTGTTTCTTTCTTAACTTTTTGTCATCTTTTTTTTAAATGGAGTGTAACCAAGGACACCAACTTACAACATAGACAAAGATCTTACAAAAAAGCTTGGATATTTCATAGAGAAGAGCCAAACGTTTTATCAATTATCTACTACAGTGCCTCCAAAAGCAGAAGATAAAATTATAGGGATGACATCCCCTCAAACAGCCAACACCCAGATAAGCAGAGATTAACAGTAAAGAATCCAGCAGAAAACCACCTAATCAAGGAGCTATCAAGGAGAAAACCATACTAACCCCACACATACATTCTGTGCTGGATGAGTCTCAAGACCAAATATAAAGATATGTTGCTGGCCTTCTTTGCTGGAAAGTGTCTTTTTTATAGTATAATTTCTCAAGCATATCTTCCATACAGTGGTGGGATTCAAAAATTTTTACTACCAGTTCTGTGGGAGTGGCTTGGTGGGTGTGGCAGGGGAAGGATACTGTAAAATCTCCAGTCAGAGGTGGTATTTTCTGGTTCTCCGAACTACTCAAAATTTTGCTACCAGTTCTCCAGAACTGGTCAGAACCTACTGAATACCACTTCTGCTTCCATAGGGGACACAAATCAGTCCATTATTATCCAAGGGTGGGTGGGGAGAGAGAGAGAGCTTATACTACATAAAAAGTGACCTTTTTAAGATTCTCTGTTTCAGGTTCCAATTGGCAGGAATATGTTCATGAGTCAAAAGCAGCAGAAAAGAAGAGCAAATCAAGTACTGAAATAAAATACAGGTGGTCCTTTCCCCCCACACACACATTTTTTCCACAGTTAGGGCCAGAACCTCAGTTGCTAAGCAATATAATTGATAAGTGAATCATACTCGTTTTATAACTTTCTGCTACAGTCTTTAAATGAATCAGTGTAGTTAAGTGAATCACATGGTTATTAGAGATTAGAAATTCAGCTTCCCACTTTTGCCTTTGTTTGTCAGAAGCCTCCTGTGAAGGTCACAAAGGACAATCCTCTGGCCCTGAGATGATGCAACCATTCTAAATACATATTTTTTTTCACGTCACCCGACCCATCAGAGCGGGGAGACAGAGAATGCTGCAGGTCCCATCCCCGAGGGAGATACACCTGGTACGGCCCCGAAGAAGGGCCTTTTCCATGGTGGCTCCCTCCCCCAGAGATTAGAACGGCCCCCACTCTAATACCCTTCTGAAAGGCACTGAAGACCTCATTCTGCCAGCAGGCCTGGGGAACCCAGAGCAGGATGGAGCCCATTAAATGGCTCGTGTGATCTGCTGTCACTGGGGTGGGAGGTGATTTTGTTATATTGTTCTTGTCAGCTGATGCTCCATTCAAAATCCAAGAAAAAAATAGTAATTTATTTGATTTATTTTGATAGTTTTTATTGTTTTAAATGTAATCTGTAAGCTGCCTTGAGTCGCCATGGGCAAATAGACGGCAATATAAATTCAATAAATAAAATAAATAAAAATAAAATTTCAATCTTTCACCCTTGTAGCTCCCTTTCACCTCTTCCCTTATATGAGATTGGCTGAATCCGATTATTTTATACCTAAACATGCATCCTTGACGCTAATGCAAGTCATTTTTCCTAGTACAGATGGCACTTTTTCTAAATCATAAGAATCATCCTTTTAAATGCTTTTCTTGACATCCAGAGTTTCAATCTGGGACCTTCTACAGACCGAACATGCATTTTATCTTGAATTATTCACCCACCCTTGGACACTTAGTGTAGGTTAAAAATAGAATATTTAAAAATGACAGTCCTGGTAGAAAAATTGGCTTTGAAAACATTTGAGGTCTGTTAGTTAAGGAGTCTTCACCCTCACAAGCTCCAGAATGCAGCATCCAAATATATGGCTCAAAAAGCAAAGTTCTTACAACCAATCTTGATATTTTGAGCTGTGGTAAACTAAAAAAAAACCATCCAGTGCTGTGATTATACTGCTGATTGTGTCCTCAGTTCCAGTACAGATTAATTTCCTAGGAAATACAAGTGCTTTGGGTGCCAAGATCCATGACCTTCTCATCAGCCCTGCTGAGAAATGATAACATAAACATAGAGAAGTTTGGCTTGTCAATCAAAGGGGTATCGGGAAGGTCAGATGAGAAAATATTGTTGGAAATATGTGACTCTCTTAGTCAGTAGATTTTATTGTTCTTAAAAAGTTTCTTCAGAAGCATTTAACATTTTTCTGAATGCTCCTTTCCATGAAAGACAACTGCATTTTGCAACTAAACCCTACTTTGGCACTGATCCAAGGGATAGGATTTGAGTTACAAAGCACAACCAGCTCAAGTTATTTAGCTGGCAGAAACAAGTTTAGGAAATATCTTCTCTCTGTTCAGTATGCAGATGCTAACTGGCCTGATAGGTGATAAAACAGCATGGCAACAGGGGAGTAAAATGTGACAGGAATAGAAGCCACTCTGCTTTCCCATAGTATGCAACATTTTAGGAACTTTGGAGAAACAATTCAGACTTCTCTCTTTCTCAGTTTCAATAGTATGTCCAATGTATGGCTTCAGTTCCCAGTTGCTTACCATGCAGTGATAGGCCAGTCCTATGATGAAGATATAAAGGATTTTTAGCTTGTTTCCACTGTGAAGTTAATGAGATAATGATGGAAGGGTAGTCAGTGAGTGGAAAATATTTTGTTTGGTCCTAAATCTGCAAATGTGCTGATACTGGAAATGTGTTGAGCTCATTAAATTTATAAACCCAAAATTGAGCTTCTACTAAGGGGAAAAGATGGGGGGGGGGTTATTTTCTGGAAAAAGCTATGGTTATGTGAAGAGATAAACATCCTTCTGATTAATCCTCTGTTGTGTTTATTTTCCTGTGAATATGGTAAATATAAGTTTAGAAACAAGAACTAGAGATATATTTTGTAAGATATGCTCTGCCTTTCTAGTCCCTATCAGAAATTATCAAGTTTCTGGTTAACCAAAAGTAATCTAAAGCTTCCGGTATTATGGGAGAAAATGAAAAAGCTTTTACATTAATATATCCAAAATCCAGAAAGAAGTGCTAAACAGCAGAATGGAGGCCATGGATGTCATTTTTCTCCCTAGCTAAAATAACCTTGGAAAAGATGGAAAAACAACAAAACTATCAACCCAGTTGACCAATGCTCTCAATTTCCAGTACAAAGAAGAAGGCATACAGATCATAATTCTCTGCATATAACTTTATTTCCATAAACATACTACCTCTGACCACTATTAAACCCAAGATTATTGCTTTGGGAAATAATTGGAGACTGGTGTACTGTTGTGTACTGGTTTAGCTGTTGAGGACAGTCAGATTATAAAAAAACATACTTTGGATCATGGGGCAGTATTTTTTTTCCTGGCTGATGGAAATACTTGTAGTCCTACAAAATATGGAAACTGTCTCTAAAAAAGAGAGAGAAAGATTCTTTTTCTAGCCCTGGTCCAGTTTATTAATTTAAAGTTACAAGGTGTAGAATTGCAAGTGTAGGATTGATAATCAAAAAGGAGCATAAATTATTTGGTAACGCAGGGGTTGTTATAGAGCAGCTGGGACTCATTCCATATAATGTGTACAAAAATGTTGCTGCTGACATTCTGATGGGGCAAAATTTAAGAGCTAGTCTTTGCCTTGCTTTTGGATGGGCAATTGGTAGGGGAAAGCATAAGAACCACCAAGAAAAACTACTAACTAAATCATATCTATCAAGTCTAGGACACAACAAATGGATGAATTCTTTCACACTCTTGTTTCTACTAGGAGATCCTCATATGTAACTCTATCTTCTCATTTCTCTCTCTGAAATAGTTTTAAATTTTTACATGTACAAAGATGCATAGAATTTGGGATATTGAGGAATATTAACTGCTTAGTTTACATTTGCAAGAGCAAGTCTGCCTATTGTTCAAGAGTTGTGTCTTTGCCTTAATGGCAGCTTAACTTACAACCATATGTTTAGCGACTGTTCAAAGTTACAAGAATGCTGAAAAAAACCCACTTACAACAAATCCTTTCACTTATGACTGGTACAGCTTCTCCCATAATCCCATCATTAAAATTTAGGCACTTGGTAACCAGCATTTATTGGTGAGAATTGCATTTTCCCAAGGTTACATGATTATAATTTGCAACCTTTCCAGAGGCCTTCTGACAAAAAAGACAATGGGGAAAGCTACAGTCACTTAATGACCATGAAAAAGGTCATAAAATTGGGCACTTAACCTCATCAATTAGCAACAGAAGTCCTGGCCACAATTATGGTCGTAAGTCAAGAATTATCTATACTTCAAGGTAGTTTCTCTTTTCCTCTTGAAATATCATGAAACCTCTGCAGAGCCATAAAAATCTTGTGCGTTATGTAACTTTCTTTAAGTGGGCCAGGTTTAACCAGTCCAAAGCTTGGCAAAAATCTCATTTCTAATAATAAATAACAGTAACATAAAAACTGTCCTTTTGATGGAAAATAAACATCTTACAATATGTATATGAAATGTTTGCTACATAACATAGACTTTTAAACTTCTCTTAGAAGGAAGTTGAATTGCTAAGTGGGCATAATCTACCTTTAGCATGTATTTTCACACTAAATAGGAAGAAGAGTCAATGCTTATTTCCTTCCTATTGACAATGAGGTCTGCATTAATTAATGCTAGTACAATTCACTTTCATACATATTCACATGTTCACTTATCACATTTAACTTAGGACTTATATTGTGCTTTACAAGCAGAAGACAACTGTTGCCCCTGTGAGTCAACAACATCCACCCACTTCATTTCCAAAGAAGTGCCTTTTGCACATGGTGTTATGTCCTACAATTTGTTATGTACATACAGGAGACTTTAGAGCTGTTGGACTATAAAACAAGAATATACATAATTTTAGATCAGTGAACACATGTGGGATTTTTTAACAAAAATTTTTGTTTATAACATGTAAACAGCTACAAAATGACTAGACTGTTAAAATGTGCTTGCACATAAAGTAATTCTTATAATGGGCATGGTTATAGTTTAAGTTACCAAATAGGGGAGAAGAGGGGACATTTTCTAACAGTTTCCTGTGGAATATATGGGACCCTGAACAATTCTTGTAAATGGAGTTGACATAAAAGAGTAGCATTTGATTATTTGATTATGAATAGCCAAAAGGTCCAAAGTCTATAGTATAAGAGAGTATCACAGTTAAGCGAAGGCATAGCCAGATCCAGGAATCAAAACATACCAAGTTCTAGACTAATTTTGGTCCAGAACTTAGAACACTACAATGTTCCTAGACTCAAGCAAAGGTTTCCAAGAAGTCAAGTAAGGAACAAATCAAAGCACACCCTACTATAGGAACAAGAGTCAGTTGGTTGTAATGGTCTATGTGGCCATTACACCAGACAATAAATAGCTTGTTCCTTTCCCAGTACTTCCTAAAACCTGGAGTCTACTAAAATTCAGTGGCTCAGTGTGATAGCAGTGAAGCACAGATAATAGCTCAGTATAACAGACCACCATTTTTGTTATAAAAGCACAGGATTGCAATCAGAATTTAAACTGATTAAATCACACATATTGACTTTTTAATTATTGTCTCAATCTGCTCTTACTTGCAAAATATATGCAAGCATATTTTCTACCAAATTAGACAAGATTTGGTTTCTTTGGCAGGTAAGGGATATAGCAGGCAGAACCACCTTGGACCAAATTGCTCATTTCTAGCTCATGCTTCATTCTTGACTATGCTGCTGCTGTCTTTCATCCTTCTAAACTTTCAGCCAAATCCCTCTGAAGGCACAGTAGAAAGACACCCTATTCTAGGAAAACCTTAATAATTGGATATCATGAAGTAGAATAAAAATCATACTCCTGGGCTTCTAATGAAATGATTTTTCTGATAATTGGATACTTTCTATTGACAGGTGGATGGGAAACAATTATGGTAGGAATGACCACATGTGGATTGTCCATGTATCTGAATTATCATCACTTCTCCGAATCTTTAAAAATGTTCTGCCCAACTCTGTGTTCTCAAAAACAATGATTTCCCAATTAGTTTGGAGACAGTTGATATCTATAAAGCTTGTTACATAAGCTAGAAACCCCTAAGCAATAATGGCAAAAATAGATTTAAACTAGAGCAATGACAGATTCAAGACAATAGTTGCTTGTTTAGGAATTTATGACCAGAGCTTAATAAACAAACTGGAAATCAGAGTATCATATTATGTAGGGTATGATAGTACAAGTACAACAAATAGGACTCCAAATGTACAAAAACAAAGGGAATGTATGCTGCCAAGAGCATTCAGTAAGTAAAGGAGGCAGGAAATTGATACCTTACTGGAATAACATTGGGCATTTTTTTTTAGTCCAGTAAGGGTAACTGCTACAATATTGGGACTGGACCAGGAATACAGGAAAAAAATACAAAAATCTTAAGGTGTTTGTAGCACCTTCCATGTGCAAACAACAGAATTAAAGTTATATAAGCTGAAACTGAAGTGACTTATAAACAATGTAGGTGGCAACAACCTTTGAGAGCTATGCAAAAGAGGAAACTTCAACCACTGTAGTTATGCAACAAGTGAAATTACAAAGGAAGATCCTCAATTGAATTTGCTCATCCCAGTTGCAGCTTTAGTGCAGCCTTCCCCAACCTGGCATTTTCCAGAGGTGGCTCAGCTCCCATGATGAGGGAGCTGTACTTCACCATGCTTAGAGGAACCAACTTGAGAAGCCTCACAGATAATGTTAGCTATAGAATTATGAAAACCTAGCAAAAAGCTGAAACAAGTACTGGCAAGACATTCAATCTTTAGTTTTCAGTTACCTCATGTATAACCATTTGCTCTGGCTTCTTGCACTAAATTGCAGTCAACTTCTAGATTGCTTCTAGAGAAGCATCAAAAAAGGGAGAAATGAAACCTAGTCCTTATGTACACATAACCTTAGAGCATAGGGAAGGCTACTCTCTCCAAGAAATTTAGCCGGTTTCTAGTGTGTTTTCTTAAAGCAGCAAGAAAAGAAGCACCATGTGGCATACAAAGAGATGACTAAAGATCTCAAGTTCATGGAACTGAGGAAGTACATTTAAATAAAAAGTTAGCAACCTTTTTTGAGATAGACTGTGGTGATTATATTAGCTAAGTGGCATGCCAAAGATCATACTCCCAAAATAATAAATTTGTTTTGTTTTAATTTAATCTAAATGTTAAATGTAAATTAATTAAATAGTGAAGGTGTTTATCATTGTTCCCAAGAATTTAATGAATTTTGGTTATGTTAAAAAGGAAGATTTGTTACCTACCTTTAGTATTTCCCAAAAGAAAGGATATATATAAAATAAATCAAGTAAAATGGTAACTCAGTCAAAATCTTTGGAAGGATGCACCCAAGATTGGGGGAGAAGCACAGACAGCCTATACATCTCCAGGTTTGATGTACCTGGAAAAGTAACTTATGAATTTATTTTGACTAGTTTACTTTTGCTAAAGCATAACAGATACCTGCAGCAAATAAAATCTTAAGATACAATTAGGGCCAACAAGGCAGATTAGGGTGCCAAGCATTTCCAGAAGGAAACCTGCTTCCATTAATTTCTATTTTTCAAAAAATGGGAAGCTGATATGCTGTAAACAAAACATTGAGAATTACCTTTCAATAGTGGTGAATATCTGTAGCTTAGGTGTAGGATGAGGGTGAAGGTTCGTTCTCAGAGTTTGTGGGTTGGTTCTCGAACATTTCATTAGCTGGCTAGCAGAGGTGGTATTCAGCAGGGTCTGACCAGTTTTGCAGAACCAGTAGCAGAAATTTTGAGTAGTTTGGAAAACTAGCCAATACCACCTCTGACTGGCCCCACCCCCATCTAGTCTCTTCCTCCCAAGTCCCAGCTGATCGGCTGGGTTTTCTTTTGTTGCCCTGCACAGGAGAACGGAGCTGGAAAGCAGGTTAGTAGGGTAGGGAATGGGGATTTTGCAATATCCTTCCCCCAGGAGTGGGGAGGGAATGGAGATTTTACAGTATCCTTCCCCTGCCATGCCCACCAAGCCACACCACACCCACCAAGTCACGCCCACAGAATCTACAGTAAAAAAAATTTGAATCCCACCACTGCTGGCTTGGTGACATCTTCAATGGAGATTAGGGGATGTCAGTGTCAGTGTTCTTTTGTTTATAGAGCTTCAGGCGTAGGTGTATCAACTGAGATTCTTGTGACTCATCACAAGACCCATTACAAGAACCTCACTTGACACACCCACACCTGAAGAACAGAAGGACACTGAGACATCCCCTAAACTCTGCTGAAGATATTACCAAGCCTGGTAACAAAATATTCGGAAACAAGCTCAGAGATCAAACCTTCACCCTCAATTACATTTCATTTCCAGGAGTGCTTTCCTGCTCCCAGATTTCTTAAAAAGTAAGTGTGGCTGTAAGGAGGAAAGTCAATGTACAAATGAGAAGAGTCCAGTAGAAGTAGGCTAGGAGGAATATCAGGTAACATTGATAAACCAATGCTTTATAACTGGTTAGATCCTCCATGAACGATAAAGCCTTTTGAGCTGCTACGTAGCTGGAATTGCAAGTGAAACAATACTTCAGCAACACACTCAACATTGCAGCTGTGTTCATAATCTCAAAAGAAGTAAGACCCCCTGAACCCCATTCCCCTGGTAAAGCCTATCTGAACAATTATTTGAAAATACAACTACGTACATTGTTCAAAGAATAATTTAGAGTTCCACGATCTGGGGTAACAAAAGAATAAATCAAAAATCAAATCCAAACATACTTGAAGAGATTCATGTTATTCCCAAGAACAAAAAAATCTGTTTTTAGGGGTAGCTACAGAGGAAATGGAATCCAGAGACATGGTTTTATAGGTCCTTGTGTGAACTGGGAGGGAGGGGGTGTACATGCAGGTTTTTAGTGTGTCCTTCCTAGGAAGATGTAAAAATTGGGGTTCTCTTTCCTGGGCTTTGTTTCTGAGGTGAAATCCTGAAAGGAAGCTAACTCTTAGATATGTAGATTCCCCTTCTGGTGTCTCCCTTTATAATGGGGGGGGGGAACACATCCCTGCCTCCCCATGAAGCCAGTGAGGTGCTAAAAGCAGGGGTAGCAGATCAAAGACCATTTAACTTCTAGCAATGTTTTTTTTAGGATTCCTTGGAAATCAGTAAGAAAATAAAAGATATATTTTTCTGTTATGTGAGGCTCAAACAGTACAGGCACCTCCAATTTTTCAAGCAGCCTGTTCTTCCCCTGGCAACAAGAACCAACTAGGCCAGAATTTGTGTGGTCTGAGCCTGTAAACATTGCTTGGGCCAGTGTGTTGTTCAGCAAGGATAAAATGTGTTGGCTGCAAAATCTTCTGCTAGGAACACACTAAAGCTCTGTGGGTTTTTTCTCTCTTCCCCCACATCCTCCTTTTTTGTAAGGAGGATGCCAGCTGAAAACATCTGTTCCCTCTTTCTGTACCTTCCTTTATTATTTATAAAACCTTTTGCTCTTGCTCCATTTGTCACTTGTTTCTATGAAAATATAGTGTAATATAAAGAGTTAATAAAGGAGGTGTGGCAGCTGAATTTCTGGATGCCTTACAAAGTGTTAATTAGTTGTAGTAAGTCCTCCTTCCAAATACTGAGATTTATTAATGCCATAAAATTCCAATTAATTGCAGATCAAATCACTTCCTCCATGATTTGCCATAAACGCATTATCCCTTACCAAACACATGCTTCTCCCCCACACCTATGAACCTCCTTTTCCCACTTTCTCTCCCCATTCGGAAGACAGCCAGATTCCGTTTAAGAGATTAATAAAGCAGAACAGAATGGAATAACAGCTGGAAGGGACCTTGTAGTAGGTCATCTAATTCTAGTCCAAGCCCCTGCCCAAGCAGGAAACCCTACGCCATTATTGACAGGTGTCAGTCCAGTCTCTTCTTGGAAAGCTTCCAGTGATGAAGCTCCCACAACTTCTGTTCCATCGGTTGATTCTCACTGTCAGAAAATGGTTTAAATGAAGTCATTCATTCCCTTCGAATGCTATTTTCCTTTGCAAATTTGTTAGTTGCACCAAGCCTGTCCTGTGCAAATAATCATGCCGTTAATTGGACATGAACAATCGGGCTTAAAAGAGGATTCCAATGAAGTGAGCGCCGTCTCTTTGCGCACGGACAACCGTGCATTACCTATAAACTTACTAGGCGCTCCGAAGGGACGCTTCGATCTCCTCAGGCTCCACTCCGGGTCCCCATTCCGCTCACAGTCAACCCCCTCACCCGCCCCGCCCCCCCCTCCTCCTTTTGAGACCAATTGCCCGGCATCCCGCAGCCAAAAAAACCCGTTACGGGAAGCGCCTCCTTCCCGTTTGCCACGCCCAGGTCCCCCCACGTGACCACCAGGTCCGCCAATGGCGGCCCGAACGGCTCCTTCCCCGTGAGCCGCGTCGCTGCAGTTATAGCCGAGAAATCGGTAGCGAAGGCGTCTCCGCCGCTGGGCTGGAGAGCGATGGTTCGCGGCCTGCGGAGGTTGCGCAAGTAGGACGCGAAGCGGTGAGTGGCGGAGAGGATGGGGCTGGGGGGGGGGATGTCAGGAGTTCGACCTCCGTTCCCCGTAAACCCGTTGGGAAGAAGGGAGCGCGAGAAGAAGGGCAGCCGCCGAGCCCAGGCCGAAAGGAGGAGGATTTGGCAGTTGCCAACCTCTCCCTCGACTCCCCCGGACGGGTGCTAGTCCTTCTCCTTAGGCCCTTGGAGATAAGAAACTTCCTTTGGGCCGCCGCAAGGCCCGAAGGAAGTCCACAAATTGCCCTCGGCGCCCAAGAGGACCGCCGGGCTTGGAGCTTGCATGCTGCATTTTGATATAGGCGGACTTTTCGGTCAGTCGGTCCAAGAGCGGAGCCCATTTTCCACTCTCCGGATCAGGCTGGCGCCGCCGGGTTTTTCTAACCATCCGTTTCTGGGAGCAAAATAGAGGTGGGCGGAGCATGAAGCAAGATGGCGGCGGGCTCATCGGGTGCTCCGGGACTCAGTTTGGAGCCCCGAATTGAGC
>JANHFN010006567.1:0-18644 GCA_032468175.1 Toxicocalamus goodenoughensis | reverse complement strand
GGGGGGGGGGGGGGGGGGGGGGAATTTCCCAGCGCTTTTTATCTTCCTGTATGCTTTTCTGATGTGCTCTGTGTGTGTGTACGTGTTTGGGGGCTGGGGGGAAATTTCGCCGCACACTCTTTATTTTGTGTTCGGGACAGAGTTGGGCAATGACCCTCGATCTGAACTTAAATAAACAAGCCCGAGTCCTGGGTATGATTGCAGTGACCATATTTTCTTTAAAATAAAAGACAAGCCTGAAACGCGAGCAGATCGGGGGGTTGGGGGAGTTGGGGAGAGAAGCTTGAAGCGGTATTAAAAACGTATTAAAAACGGCAATCGTTTAAGGTTGATAACTTTGCGAAGGGAAATTCGAGAGCCCAGGAAGGAAAGGGAAACTTTAAAAAGCGTAAAAAGCGTATTCTAATAATGGCTAAAAAGTGTGACACGGTTCGAAGTTAGTAAAAAGCGTTTCTGTAATCTGCATTAGAAGGCACCGTTTGTGCAGTAAAATATAAATAACTAAAATAAAGGAGGAAAGTAATTTTATGGAAAAATCTAAAGGAAGGCTTTTGAAATAAAAGACTTTTAATAGTAAATAAAAGTCTTTTATCTACATGGGGCCGCTCTAGATTTGATTTGTGTTAGATTGGTGGTAAGCTTGGAAGGAACAATTTATGGTGAATACTTAAGTTATTATCCTCAGTTCATTTCTCCTTTCCTGACATCCTTTCAACATCTGTCCTGTAAAATAAAGCAAAACAAACTGTAGGTAGTCCTTGATTTACAACCATTCATTTAGTGTCAGCTGGAAGTTTCAACAATGCTGAAAGAAGTGACTTACAACCCTTCCTCGCACTTAGGTGCTTGGCAATCGGCATGTATTTAGAATGGTTGCAGTGTTCAGGGGTTGCGAGATTGCCATTTGTGACCTTCCCAGCTGGCTTTCCATAAAGTCAATAGCGGAAGCAAGATTTGCTTAGTGACCATATGGTTCATGGTCATATAGCAAAAAAAGTTGTAAAATTGGATGAGACTCAGTTAACTGCCTTGCTTCGCAACAGAAATTCTGGCCTCAAATGTGATTGATAGTTGAGGTTTACCTGTAGTCATTTGGTCCCAAATGAATTCTTTCATGGCTGTAGTCCTTCCTATCTTTCTGCCCCCCTAAACTGCTTTAAAATTCTAATCTCTGGATTGTAGTGATCTGCTTTTTTGTATCTATATGGTCTTTTACGAATGGAAACCTCGATTTGGGGCTGTATCTTATAGGACCACATGAAATAATGCATAATTATTACATGCTACAGTGTACAGGTAGTCCTCAACTTATGACCAATTGACTCAAATTTTCCATTGCTAAGCAGGGCAGTTAAGCAGGTTTTGCCCCATTTTTTGCCATATTTAAGTAAATCACTTCAGTTGTTCAGTGAGTCATGCAGTCATTAAAGGAATCTGGCTTCCCCATTGACTTTGCTTATCAGAAGCAGTTGGGAAAGCTACAAATAGTGATCGCATGACCCCGGGAGAATGCAACTGTCATAAACGCATGCCAGTTGCCAAGCGCCCAAATTTTAATCTTATGACCATGGGGATGCTGCATTGGTTGTAAGGGTGAAAACTGGTTATCACTTTTTTCAGGGCCCTTGTAACTTTGAACAGTCACTGAACGAATGGTTGTAAGTTGAGGACTACCTGTAGTATGTATAAAGTCTGGATGTCAGAGAAAGGATGTCTAGAATTTTTATCAATTACAATCCAGTGTTCCATGTTTAGGAGGTGTTTTTGTGTATGTGTATATCTTATATGTGTGCTGAAGCATCTGTTCATTCTTCCCAGTTGTATAAGTTTATCATAAAGAGTTATGATGTAGTTCTGTACAATGTTTGTATCATCTGTACTTCACACTATTTAAAGTCCAATACCTATAATTGCACTTAATTGTATCTTTGCTTACCTCTGTTTCTCTTCTTCCTCTTCTTTTTTTCTGTCTCCCACCCTTTCTCAATTAAATTGATTTCTAAAAAAATATTGTTTTTTACATCAATATAAGAAAAGTTACAAGTAAATAGCTACTATATATTTTAATTCACAAAGAGTTTAGTAATTGGCAGTACTGTATATAATATCTACCAATTGTAATAAACTTTGAAGCATTATAGCTGAATAATTCTGTTTAATTTAAGTAATAGTTGAACTGCATCATATGGAGAGAACTTGTTGTGCCCACTAAGGGAAATTCCACAGAAGAATGTAGTGCTGTCACATATGAGCATAATTTCCTACATGCACATTTCTTGGCAAATTTGAGTTGTATGTTGAGTACTCTTTATTTAGTTCAATTTATATACCGCCCCTCTCCCGAGGGACTCGGGAAATCATCTTGAAATCATATTCCCGAATTTTGATGTCTGTTAACCTTCTTAAGTTAATACTTTTCTATAAATAGTAGTAGAAAGGAGCAGGAGCAGCCAGAACAGTCAGTTCTTAAGGAAATTCCTCAGTTGCAGTCAAACACATACAAGGAAGCCTTTATTGTTTTTGTTTTCCTGTTTCATATAACATCTTGTTACTTTTTCACAGAAATTATAAAATAAGTAAACCTAATAAGTATCTTTTGCAAAGTCACTAGTCAATGTCAGAAAAAAAAGTATTGGCAATCAAACATTGCAACATGAGGTTGGCTTCTAAAAATAAATGGAATAAATTTCATGTACCTTTTTTTAAATAGAGAAGATTAAACTAGACTACTAGTCAGCCATCCCCATGCAACATCCAACATTCCCTGCTAACTATAAGAACAACATCAGTCAATGTTAGCATATTTCAGCCAGTATGCCACAAGCCCGGTGTACTCATGCCAACAGGAAGGACCTACTTCAGACCCCATCAGTCAAAAAATTCCATCTGTCCGGATCCAGAAGAAAAGCCTTCTCTGCTGCAGCTCCCACCCTTTGAAGGATCTTGCCCTTCCCACCGTCCTGTTCTTCCACAAGAGCCTAAAGACATGGCTCTGCTGGTTGGCCTGAATACGGCCAAATAGAGGAGTTTCACACTAGAGGTAGCTGCTAGATTAATGGCAGATCCACTTCCCCATCCCTTACTCTCTGCTCTCCATCCATCCATCCATCTTTTTTTTTGATGACCATATACTGTGGTTGTATTTTTTGTTGTATTCTTTTTATTGTTCATTTTATTGCTGTATTACCTCTTGTTCATTCTCTTTTCATTTCTTTCATTTTATTGTTGTAAGCCTCCTAGAGTAGCCCCACGGTGAAATAGGCAACAAATAAATTTAACAAATAAATATTCAGTCTGTTCTATGCAAGGTATCTAATTTAGCAACACTGTACTTTTTACAACCTTGTAGCCCCTCTTCAGACTAACCTTATAAACCAGCAAATAAGCCCACATTTAATGTATTTATGGATAAATGTATAAGAAATTGCTGTGAAATTGGAGGTATTCAGGTTAGGAATGTGTACATCTTTTGTATAATTATGTAATCTTGGCTGACATGATTTGCAGCATATTTTAAACCATATAATGCAGTGGGAGATATTTTGATGCAATTGAATTATGCATAGTAGAGATATATCTAAATATTGCTGCAATATTTACTAAAGTTGAGAAATTGAGAGGAGAATTATAAGAGAAATAGTAAAGAGAACTTATGGTGTGAAGATCCTCAGAAAGAAAGGTGAGAAATTTAAGGAACAAAATGCAATGACAGCATCAGTGGATGAATGTGCTGAAAACAATTGTGGTTTACAAAGGTAGATCCCGACTTCCATTTTTGACTGCAACAGCCTCTTGCCACCCTCAGCTAGCAAAAACAAAGCTTAGGGTGGCCACAGAGCTCGGGAGACTTGCGCACAGCCCTCGTAAGCTCTGTTTTTGCTGGCAGAGGCATCACGAGCCGGTCCTTCACTGCTTCCAGGACAGTTCCACAGGCCAGATCTTAGCACCCTGTAGGCCAGATCTGGTCCCCAAGCCTTGAATTTGACATTCCTGCTCTAGACAGACTCTTGGTTTGCATATAAGAAGCTTCTGCTAGTTTTTTAACTGCTCACACTGCAGGAAGTAATAATTTGCCATGAATCGAGAATGTGTCATATCTCTTAAATAATGGCAAAAGATTCAGTTGTAAACTTGAAGCATTCTGACCTATATCATATCTCTTGGAAGAAATTTATTAGAGAATAATTCTACTTCACCAAACTTTGATTTATTTAATTATAATTAAATGAATTTATATGAATTAACATAAGCAATTGGGGAAGGGGCTGCTCTTATTTCCAATTTTTTATTAAACTCTATATGTCAGTACCTTATCCAACTGACGTCAATTATATAATTTACATATAGACCTTGATTTGCTATCACAATTGAGCCAAAAAGTTCTGTTGCTAAGTGAAACACTTAAGTGAATTTTGCCCCATTTTATGACCTTTTTTTGCTACACTTGTTTAGTAAATCACTGCAATTGTTACTTTAGGAACAGAGTTGTTAAATGAATCTAGCTTTCCCATTGACTTTGCTTGTCAGAAGATTGCAAAGGGTAATCACATGATCCCAGGACACTACAATCATAAATATGAATGAGTTGGCAAGTATCTGAATTTTGATCATGTGATCATAGGGATGCTGCATGTGAAAAATGGTCATGTTTCTGTTTTCAGTGCAATTGTAACATCATTAAATGAACTGTGGTAAGTCAAGGACTATCTTTATTCAATTTCTATAGAAAAAAAGTAAAATTCCATATTTTGGCACAAATTCAAAAATACATTCAAATCTCTGAATCAAAGGGTACAATAACAGAACAAGCCCATCTCTGTCAATGACAGTGTGACTTACAGTTCAAAAATTTATAGTTTTTATAATCTGTAAATTATAAAAAAAATACACTGAAATACTAGAAATATTTTAAAACAAAAACATAGAAACATCCAAATGAAACATACATAGCAGCCTAGATAATTGATGCTAATGGAAATTTGGTCTCTTTGTTGCAAAGTCTGTTGAATTGAAATTTTACAGTAATATCCTAGATTAACAAGTCCGTATAGCTAAGGATGCAATATCATATTAACTGTTTCTTATGATCTTATTAATTCAGTAAAAGGTTTACTTTTTGAACAGAATTTCATTATGTTGGCAGAATAAAATGGATAAGGAGCATTTGTTCATATGATATGGGCTTGTTCTGTTATTGTCCTGCTTTGATTCACAGAGATTGAAATATATTTTTGGATTTATGCCAAAATATGTAATTTCATTTTTTTTTCTGTTTTCCCCAAAAAGTCCAAAAGGAGACTTCCAGTTAGCACTAAAATTAGTGTCTTTTCTCTAATCAAGGCTGTCGGGTTCACCATCTCTGCCAATTATCATATATAAGAACAAAGTACCATATCATTTTTCCAATTTTTATCCATCAACCCCATCAGAAATATCTCTGGTTTTGATTGTACATTTACCTTTTTTTTAAAAAAATTTGAATGTGTTCAATCCAGAATTCTTTAGCTTTTTTACAAGTTACCCAAAATGATGAAAAATCCCTTATTGAAGTTTACATTTCTAGAACATATTTGAAATACCCTTGAAATACTCTTCTTGTAGTTAGAGACTGCTCTGATTGACTTATTTGTATTGCAAGCCAAAAACTCAAATAAAGGAGAATATTTGTAGCTCAGTTTTGAAATGAGGTGCTTTCTGAGCTTGCTTGTTTTCTTGCAGAAATTACTTAAAGTAGGTAACATCAGTGTTAGTAAGGAGTGGGGGTTGCTCTCAATTTATATTCTAGTGGCTTGCCTGGGTGTTATGGTGGTGGTCTTAGAGATTCTTTGGTTGAGCTGTTCACTGTTGGCTCTTTGGCAGTTTCTTGACTGGGGTATTGTTTACTTGATTGTTGGTCTGCGGTTAACCTTGGAGTTAATCTATGCTGATCTGAATGCTGAGTGCTGCTGGAGGATAACAACTCATCCCCCACCAACACTGACAAGACAAGCCACCAGAATATAAACAGCAAACAGCACTCCTTAATAGCACTGATGACGTTACCTAGTTTGGATAATGAAATTTCTGCAAGAAAAGAAGCAAGCTCAGAGAACACCAACCACCCCTCAGAAAACTCAAAGCTTTATAGTTGTAGTTACAGGCAAGTACCAGCAGGTGTCAGTGAAAATGCATTCCACTATAAATAGACTAACCTGGTTACTATATTTTGATATATAGTCCCAACCAATCCAGTTGGTTAGAATAAAAAAAAAAGAATTATGGGAAAGCAAAGTCCAAGAAAAGTAATAGTT
Source organism: Toxicocalamus goodenoughensis (assembly GCA_032468175.1). Taxonomy (NCBI): domain Eukaryota; kingdom Metazoa; phylum Chordata; class Lepidosauria; order Squamata; family Elapidae; genus Toxicocalamus; species Toxicocalamus goodenoughensis. The sequence continues at coordinate 12,354 of JANHFN010006567.1, read as the reverse complement.
TGAACACCAGAGACTCAGGAAAATTAAACTTTTCTTTTAGATTTAAAAGGAAATCTTCCCTTTGTTGTTATTAACTTTCAGAAATGTACAAATTACAGGTCATAACCAGCTCTCATTCATTGTAACTTTGAACAGTCACTGAATGAGTTTTTGTGTTTTGCGTGTATGTTTGATTTTGACTGAACTTTCTATCATGCTTAAGATAGCTGAACTTACCCACTAGGAAATACAGTACCTTCATACAAATACATGACTGATTCACCATTGTAAAAAGAGTTTGCATAAATGTGTTTTACAGACTTGGATCAAAATGTTTTCAAAATGGGGCATGTCAATGCAAGGTGTCTACATTCTCCTGAGCATTTACTACTTTGGAGGTAAGTCTGTAATGATGAATTATATCACTGGTGAACGAGACTGTGATTTAATATTGTGCTTAGATTACATTAGTGATTTTGAGTATTAGTTTGAAACTTAGGTTATAGAACAAGAATGTATGTATAAAGAAAATTCTGTATAGGTTCAGAGTTTTCTACACTGAGGTGCTAGTTATTTGTGGATTAAAACCTTTTAAATAGAGACTAATTCAAATTTATTGAGACAGAGACAAATAAAACTGCAGCAGATTAATAATTGAATTAAAGGACACTAACTGACTTATGTCTTGGGTTTAGCAAGGGAACAATAAAATAATTAGTGATCCAAGCATCATAGGGGACTAACCAGACAAGTTGGTTTAAGCCCATGAGCCTCTAGTTCTTAACTTTATTTGGAGTCCCCCAAATTAAGAACAATCTCATTGCCATGTTTTGATGAGTCGGCGACAGCAGTGATATGATGACATTTGCAAAAAATACCACTGAAAGTCTACATCTGCTCTTGATTTGATTAAGTGATGTTTTAGCTCTGTCTTTCTGTGCTACTTACCTCAGTGTCAGTAGATCTACTCATTTTAAGATGTTTGCTCTGGTTATCTCAAAGGAAATATAACACTTCTGTACAATTGATTCGTTACACTCTTTAATTACTGATCCTATTCTAATTTTATAATAATAAAACTATACTATTCCAGTTCTAGAAGAACTTGTTCTTAGAAAATATATTAATTCCTAGCCTAATGCTAAAATTTAAATAGACATTAATACAGATAGCAATTATCAAGCTTCTTTCGAGTTTAAAGCCTAAAATAAATCAATAAAAGCCTAAAACTCACCAATTTGCGAGGGGAATGTTCTGTTTCTCTTCAAGACCATGTAAAATTTCTGGTTCTTTATGTTGTGAGAGACACTAGTCATTTATGTCAGACATCCCCAAGAGAGAAGTTGACTTTTCTAGTGTAGTTTTGAGAAGGCTGCTGCTGTTTTCTATTTTATTTGTTGTTTATAGCAATAAGTATGTTCTCCAGAGGAAAAGTAAACGTAATCATTTCTCTCAGTTTCAGATGGGATTCTGAACATGTGTGGATATATCGTCCCAGAGTCACCAGTAAAATTGTCCATTGGTTCCAATTTTACAGCATTTTGCATTCTCTATAATAATTGTCCTTATGGCAAAATTCGTGCTGAGCAAGTTATCTGGAAAATGAAAACAACAGCTGTTCCTAAAGAACAATATAGCATAATAAATGAAACTGTTTCTAGTGTAACTTTCAATGATACTAGTACATTGGTTTCTCCTCTGACTTGCAACGTTTTAGTACCTGGTGGTTTAGTACAGAACATCTATGGAATTCAATTTGAACTGGGCTGTAAGTCATTTCCTTTAATTTTTCTGTGGCTGGGAATGTGGGGAAAATTTTAATGCTAGCATATATTAAATTACTTATCTTTTAAAGATCTTCCCATTGCATGTTCTTAAATTTTAATTATACTTGAATTCAAAAGAGGACAAATCAGTATAACAAATATTCTGGCAAATGTAATGAGAAAGGCTAAATAATTTTTCGCTTATTTAAGTACAATATAAAAATGTTTGTCTATTTACACAGAGTATTTTCTGAGAAAGTATGTTTACATTTTTAAAAACATGGAATTTTCAAGATGCCTTAAGCTTCTGAAAAAGATTGAAATATTAGTAAGGTACAAAAATATTTGTGGTTGGATGGGCATGTAATTATTTTCTTTTTTATAATTCTTAATGAAAAACCACTACTTCAGGGTTTGGTATGCAATTTAATATTTTAAACACATGGACAATTTCCATATATTTGCTGCCATTACTCTAATTCAGTTATGGTATTAGATGTGCTAGGCTTAACATTAATGAAAAGACGGTCATGCAAGAAAATATAAAGAAGGGAATCTGGAAAGTTTTTCCTTTTTGCATTGGATCAAGGTCCCAGCTGTGATCTTTGATATAGGAGAAAGGAATGGTATTTGGGAATTGCAGATATTCCAGCCCCTACTGTTTATAGAAGTGACTTTAAGCATTCCACAGAAGCTTGACAAGGGTAAATGAAAGAAGAGGGATGGAAAATGTATTTGCATGTATCCTTTTGTTGTCAGAATTTTGAACTAGTTTCTGCAATGTTTTGGGGTTTTTTTTTCTTGCAGTTCCTCCCGACAAGCCTACAAACTTAAGCTGCATTGTGATTCAGACAGAAGCATCATCCTTTATTCATAGATGTTCCTGGGAACCTGGAAGAGATACATTATTCAGCACTAATTATTCTTTAAAGCAGAGGTGGTAAATATCTTTTAAAATGAACCACTTAATTTTTAATGTGTTTGATTAATTTTAAAGGAACTCCTGATTTTCTCAACTTAATGGTTTCATATCACAAACCTGAAATATTTTATGCAGCCAGAAATTGTGGGATCAGTTTCCCAGTGAACTGTAAGCAGTTCTAACAGTTTGTTGCAAGAAATGTTTCAATTTAAGTAAAGAAGTACTTAATTCAGTTTTAAGCTCACTTCTTAGACTAGAATAAATTTCATTTAGTTCTGTGATATTTGCTTGTGATTAATTATGTCTCAGATTATGTGAGTGTGTCCTTATAGATATTATGACATCAAGATATTAATATATTTAATATATCAAAACGTGTTTCTTTTCTTTATCTAGGCCAACTTCAACATTTTCTGATTGTATACCTAAAGATAGTAATAATTCTTGTATTATTCATGATGTCATCTTTTTTGTCACCTTGGAAATGTGGGTACAAGCCAGAAATGAACTTGGAGTAGCTGAATCTGACCACATTAAATATGATCCCATAACTCGTGGTAACTATGCTCCTTTCCATTAATGAATGCTAAAGAACTCTCATTAATTCTTTCACTAACATTTGAAATCTTTTCCTCCCCCCACAAATAGTCTGAATTTAAAGAAGAATATGACTCAAAGCATATGAGCCTCTTCTACATAGTATTTGTCAACAGGTCTTTGTAATACCTGAATGTCTTTCCTGGGCTCCTGCAGCTTTGTTTAATCTAAAAAAAGGCTTTTGGTTAAATGAATTGCCAGCAGGAGCCATGAGCACATTCGTGCATGCTCCAAATCCAAATGTCAAGAATTACTGTATATAATTCTTGTATATAATCTACTGTATATAATTACTGTGTATAATTCTAAATGCAGAACATTGGAGTCAAAATCAATTGAATATACTTGAATATACTCAACAATAAAACATTTTTTCTCCCTTTGTTCCTAGTGATACTACTGCCTCCACACAAGCTGTCCCTCAATTCAGGAGAATTTCCTAGAATCCTAAGGATATCATGGGAAAACAGATTTAAAGTAACTCAAACCTTGAAATATAAAATTCAGTATAAGATTTTGAACAGCAATGATTGGACTGAGGTAATCCTATAGCTATTTTTTATTATGACAATTTCTGTTTTATTGTACAGATAGCCCTCAACTAGCAACTGATCAGTTAGCTACTGTTCAAAGTTATGATGAACCTCCTGAAATACTTGTGACATGATTCCGAATTTATGATGGCCACCATTCCCTTCCCCACAGACAAATGACTACATTTAGGGCACTTGTCAACCAACTTGCATTTATGGCCGTTTGTAGTGTCACATGACCACATTTTGTAATATTTTGGTTGATAGCTTGTATTTACTTCCACTTTTTGGCAAAACCAACCCATAGTGAACAATTGGTTCATTTAATTCAAAAAAGGTCATGGAATCAGATTGTGCATGGAAGAAACCCCACAAGTATTGCACATCTGAAAGCAATTATGGAGGGCTAGGTAACAAAATCTGGCTAATGTCAGAAGCTGGTAGGCAGTCATAATAAATGCTTACTTAAGATTACTTCTACCAGATATTAGAACCAAGGTGTATTTACCTTTTACTCAAAAAGAAAGAAAGAAATCTCTTAATTTTTTGTTGAATAAATCACATAATGTACAGATAGTCCTCAACTTATGACTGCAATTGAGCCTGAAATTATGATCCTAAGTTAAGGCAGTCAGTAAGTGGGTGACTGCCCAATTTTATTGCCATTTTGTGGCAGCTGTTAGGTGAATCCATTTTTTCCAGTGGATGTTTTTTGCCAGAAATTGGAAATATATGCTTCACATCATAAAACATGGTGAAACTGGGATGGTACAAACTTCTATAAGTACCTTTTTAAGACTTTAAAGAGAAACATACAACACGGCCATTTTAAAATTTGTGTGAGTGTCATAGTGAATGAGTATCATACACTTACGAAATTCAGTTTTGTTTTCAGATTCCACCTGAAGATACAGCTTCGCGGAGAACTTCCTTTACTCTCCAGGCACTCCAGCCAAATACAGCGTATCAAATTAGACTGTGTTGTGGAATTAATTTGTCAAAGTACTGGAGTGATTGGAGTGAAGTAATTGGATTCACTGCTGAAGACAGTAAGCAATGTTTATAATTGTTTGTTTATCTGGCCCCATGATGTCAATACGTGAAATAGTTATATGTCTACCCTGTAAGCTAAAAAGAGTATAAAAGGAGATCTATAACTCCATGACAAAAGAGCCTGAAAATGGATGATCATTGCTGTCAAGGATGAGATGTCTGATACTTAAAATTATTAATATTATCTCTGAAATTAGTAATTATCTTTGCTTGAACAATCTCCATTGGTTATATAAAAACTTTAATCATAATGTTCTTTTGAGGATTATGTGTTTTCAAATGTAGAGTTCAAGAGGGCTCTGACTGTAAATAAAGAATTAAAATGACTTAGGATCATCACAGAAAAAATATATGACAGATAATACAAAATTTTACAATGTTACAAGATTATTGTTTCAGATATTATGGATAAAAATTACAGAGGCTGAGATGTTCCATCTTCTGTAAATTATACAGCATTTTTACTTTAGCTTGAAAATTGATATTAATGAAAAATCCACTAGTTATGCAGAGAAAGGGACTCTTGGGTGATGGTTTGGTGTACAGTATTGTGGAAGTTTTGTACATTTTTAATAACTTTTCAGTGTTACCATGGGATATTTAATACCACTAGAAGATTAAAATATGTAATCCTATCTCACATTGTTGTTAAGTTTTGTTATAATGAAGCATATATCAAATTGACTTAAGACAGATTTTTTAAATTTAAATATGCATTTAATAAAATGAATAGTGAGATTTTCTAAAATCTAGATGTTTGAATTTTATCCTCTGTTAGAACCATCTAAAGGACCAGTTCTTTGGCGTAACATTAAAACTTCTGACTCAGCAGGAAATTGGACATTAAGCCTTCTTTGGAAGGTAGGAAAAAAATATGTATCATGAATGTCTGGCTTTTGATGTTCTTGGCAGCAGTAGGTATCTTTCATGTTCTAATACATTCATATATTGCAAGTAAATGTGCAGTGTTATAATGAATAGTAAGTATCGCTATTGCTTAGGGCAGCAACTTCATGATGTATCCTTTGGGACAGATATAAATACTAAAAACCAAACATAGTGTAAAGTAGTGTTTCTCAAACTTGGCAACTTTAAGATGGATAGATTTCAACTCCTAAAGTTTCTAAGCCAGACAGTTGCCATGGCTGAAAAACACTGGTATAAGGGATTTGCATTGATCTGAGGGCTATACTTGACTTTTAAATGACATGAAACTATGTTCCAAAAAGTAGCTAAGATCATGACAAGATCTATTTTTGATCTAATGTAATCACTTCCCTTATGTTTAATCATTTTCTTCAGTTAACTATCCCAATTACAAATCAGTGAACTCAGAAGGGGGTAAGAAACTTTAATAACTCCCTAAAGCAGGGGTCCCCAACCTTTTTGATTCTGTGGACTGGCTTTGGCAGCTTCAGGAGAATGGTTTGCCCATGCAATCTAAACCCCACGCATATGCAAATGAAGCTTCACACATTCACCTGCTGCTTCGGTGACCCAGTTTCCAACAAGTGATGGCAAGTTATGGTCTGTGGCCCGGGGGTTGGAGGTCCCTGCCCTAAAGGCTTTCCAAGACTACACCTCTCTTAGGAGGATAGGAAAAGATAGGAAAACTTTTTTACTGTATAAAAGATACATAAAAGTTTTTTAGCCTTTGGTGCTGTGTGTTCTAAAGAGTCAAGTGGCATCCATAAATCCTTCTGTTATAACCATGCATACATGGTTATGCATACATTTCACTGGGTTGTAGAAGTCTTAAAAGGTTGTTTGAGAAATCTCATAAGAATTTGGATCATATTCTGTTTTGAGTGGAATTTCTTGAAAAAAGTGAAAGAATATGATTGATGTCGATATCTATTGAAGTTGGTAAGGAAACCAGGTTTTAGCCTATAACTGCATTTAATAAAATGTAGTTAAAAGCAGCAGAGTTAATGAAGCATAATTAGATTGTGCTTTTTTCAGGTAGACACCGATTACCACTGCATGTTAACTTCTCTAAGATATTAACAATGACATTAAAATTGAATGTATAAAACATTAATCTGATTTCTTTGTAAACATTCCCAAGTCATTCCTATATATTATGTGTATTTGTAATTCTGTTTTTTGATCATCTGAATCAGTGTCCAAATATTGATGAATATTATTTCTACCTATGTGTGAAATAAACAGAACATGAATAACAGAAAGTGGATCTTTTGGGAACAAAGCCTGTGTAATGGTGGATGGGAGTCTGGAAAGAGCCACAGCTAGGACAGGTTGTTTAAGAGGCAACTTAGCCCACAGAAGAAATGAGGGTGTGGCAAATGTCTCAGAAAGGACCTTTTATACTGGAAAGGCAACTGGAAAGAAAAACAGACTTTCAAGATACTGTTAATGTAACCTTATAGCAAAGTAGAGCTATTATTTCTGGGTGAGCTTCTTGTCTCGACTACCTCGAAGATGTACTGTACATCCTGTTATGATATTCCCATTCAGTCTGTGGCACCCTCCTTTTGATGCACTGAGTTCTCTTCTGGTAAACAAAGTGATTTGTGAGTTCTTAGGTGACATTCTTTCTTCTTTTTAACTATTTAGATCTTTCCTAGGATAGAAAAATAGATAGAAATACTAAATTGAGTCCACAAGCTTTTGAGAGCATTTCCTGTAAATTAAGTCAATTTTTAATGCAGTTAGGTCCCATATTTGCTTCCTGACAAAGCCACTTGTACAAGGATTTTGGGTAAATTTTCTGTTTGGAACAGAAATGTTGCATTAGTTGGATGAACATCTGGATGTATTTAAAGCATTTTCTTCATATATCATTGCTGAATCAAATCTATTTTTTAACAGGAGTTGAGTCCTTCTGAAGCAAATGGAGTAATTTTGGAATATAAAGTATCTATTTCAGGAAGACCACCTCTTTCTTTTCCAACTAGAAATTACAGTCTGAATATCACCCGACTGGTTTTAAATGTAGAAAATGGGACATACGATGTGAGGGTTACAGCAGTTAACAAAGCTGGTGAATCTCCTACCTCAGTTTTGCTTATTCCAGCAACTAATTCAAAAGGTAAAGTTTTTCACATAATTTAATGAGGGGCAAAAATTCTAAATATTAACACTTCTGTTTTCTTGTGGGGGCAGTCCATTCTTATTGAAGCCAGTTTGGTTTAGTGGTTAAGGAACCATGCTAGAAAGTAAGAGACTGAGTTCAAGTATGCCTTAGATATGAAAGTCAACTGAGTAACCTTGGACTAGGCTAATCTAAGGTCATTCTAAGCCCAGCTGTCCGCCCAGGATTGTTGTGGTTGTGGAGAAAAAGGAGGAACTTAGCACTTTCAGTTATTTAGAAAAGATTTTCTTCTATTTGTTCTACATTTAAAACAATTGTCTTCAATTGTCTTCAAAGATAAATTTTAGGAAAAAGTTCATCTTTATTGCAACATAGCTGTAGTAATTATTTTAATTAGTTTTTTTTAGTGAATAGATAAAATATTCCATTTAGAAATCTTAAATATGATGCTTTTTGCATATGCAAGAATCCTAATCTTAAATATGATGCTTTTTGCATATGCAAGAATCCTAATTAGATCCTAATATTTCAGTTGAACAACTGGCTTATGATATAGTAATATGGTATGGATCTAGGATATCTGAAAAACCGTTTCAGCTCTGTTGACTAGCCCATCATACTTGTTCTAGTGAAAAAGGCCTTTGGATCCTGTTGACCAAAGAATGATAGCTGGCAGAGTCCAGGAGAACATCTTTGCCGTGCCCCCCTACCCCATTGAATATTTTCCTGTTGGAGCTAAGATTCTCCTCTACTTCTGGCCTTCTGGAAGAGCTTTAAAACTTAGCTCTGCTGCTTAGCCAAAGGTCCTGACAGACTGGCTACGTTTGGGGGTGACTGACCAGCTAGAGAAAATCTCTATCCCAGATCACCCATCACTTTGGTTTTTAGGTTTTTTAATTCAGTTTTTCTAATTTTAATTGTTTTAGTACATACTACTTTTTGTTATATTGTAAGCCATCCAAAGTTGCTCCATCAGTGAGATGTGTGGCATAGAAATTTAATAAATAAATAAAATTTCAATAGATATTCTGTACAATACATTTTAAAATTTATTTTCCTTTCCTAAAAGGAATGCCAGATATGAGAATTTAAAAAGACTTTAAACCAGGGGTGTCAAATTCGATTTCATTGCTGGTGTTTGATGTCAAGGGTCCAGGGTGGGTGTGACCAGCTCGACATAACTCATGTCGGGGGTGACTTTCGTGGTCCGAGTGTTCTGCCAGTGAAAACGGGTGTTCTGTTTCCGGCTACATTGGCCTCCTGCAACCCTCTGCCAGGGAAAATGGAGCCCTGTAGGGCCGCCTGTGGCCCTTTTGAGCTCCGTTTTTGCTGACAGAGGCACTGCAGGGCAGTCCTTCACTGTTTCTGGAGCCCCAAATCTAAGCGCCCTGCAGGCCAGATTCAGCCCAAGGGCATTGGTGACACCCCTGATTTAAACTATTGAAGCCAGTCAGGTGAGAATAGTAAAAGTGCTTTAATATCTGAATTCTCTCTCTTGCTCTCACTGTTAAAAAATCTTTGAGATTTTATTCTACTTCTAATTATTTCTTATTACTGTAGACATCTGCTCTGATTTAGTCAAAAATATGTTGGGATTCAGTTGTTCATATGACCAGTTATATTATGTTTCAAACAAGAATCTTCAATTGAATTTTGGTGTTAAAATTAGGAACATTGTAGAATGCTAGAATTTTCACTTTATATCTTTTGCAGAATTAAGTTTTTCTCTCCCCCTCCCTCCTAATTTCAGCTCCTGTGAAGAATATTGTTGCATTTCCTGAAGATGGCAAACTCTGGGTAAATTGGACACCTCCCAAAGAGTTAGTTAGTAACTACATAATTGAATGGCAAGAAGCATGTAGCAATTTAAACTGCCCTATTGAATGGCAGCAGGAACCTGGCTCAAAACGGAAAACATTTTTAAAAGGTAACCCTAGAGAATAATCTGATATTTATACCGTGGAAAGAAGAATTTTTTAGATGTGGTTATTTCCTTTAAAAACAAAACCAACTCTTATTCTTTATATGTTTTACCCACCATTCTATACCTTTTAAGGTAAAACATATGCAAAATGCGGAAAAGGAATAAGAAATAATATACATTTATAAATAATATAAATATTATTATAATATTATAAATTTATAAGAAATAGTAAATGAAAGAAATTAAGGCCTGAGATATAAAAAAGAAATTAAATCTAAATCTGTATTCCTCCTAGTCATACCTGTGGGGCAATCAGTATTCCTAACTAACAATAAAGGTGAATTTTAGTATTTCAGCATTTTCAAACCAATATACCACTTTTCCATGTAAGCTAGGACCTTTAACCTGGAGACAGCCTGCAAGCCAACATATTGTTGTAGAGTTGGAAATTAGTAAGGTTTGCGTTTTCCTTTTTTTCATAACCTGAAAGCTGCCCAGAGTCAACTTGTAGAGGAAATGAGAAGTAAATAAATAAATAAAATTGCGCCAGTTAACAGCAGGGGAGCAAGAATGTTCATGTTACAAATCCTTTTTTTCTCAATACAATTATTCCTGAATGACATCATTTCAACAAAAGAACTTAAATTGCTAGTCTGTTGCCTGACAGAATGTGACTTAATTATGACATAAGGAATGTGTCTGTCTGCTGTTCAAATTTCCACTGTATGCACTATTAGTTTGCAGTTCATTAAATCTAAAAGACGTTTTGATTCTTTACTGGAGATACTACCTCAGCATCTCATCTGCTCAAAGAAAGCCTAGAAAATAATGTTGGGGGCACAGTAATAAAATAAGTTGTGTCCTTGAGTTTTGAAACTTCTGTGGAGCAGATTTGGGAATTGATTTAGAATTGTAGATATTAAATAGGATTTTTATTTTATTTTTTTGCAGCAGGCTATTATTTAAAGCTTGTCATACATGAAGCGCACCTGAAAATATTTTAGTTGTATGGATGTCATTCTTTTTATTTTAGCTGCTAAGTAAAGAAGCTGGTAAAGGAGAGACTTTCAACTGGAAGTTTTTTTTAAGACATTTGTTAAAAAAATCATCCTTCTCTGATACTGCCAAGTGAGAAAGCCATGTGACATTTTATGATAGCTTTGCTAAAAAAATTCCCTCCAGAAATTACGTGTTTTTCAGGAAAACTATGTTCATAGCAAACCATTGTTCATTTAACGACTGCAGATTCACTTAACAACTTCAATGCTTAACACTGCAAAAAAGTTATTAGGTCAATCACGTCACCTACTCATTAACAGGTGTTTTGACTTAGGACCAATAAACGGCAGTTATGACCATTATAGTGATAACTCAAGGACTATCTATACCACCAATTCTGACAATTTGGAAAAAAGTAAAGTGTCTTCAAGCTTTGTGTACATTGATTACAATTATTTATATCTTGCCAATAACAATCCTAAAGCAACTTGCAAGTAATATTAAACAACTGCAAAAAAATAGAAAGTTTTCAAGCATTTCTAATGCACAAGCACTTCTTGCTACTGTACCTAGGAATATCTCCAGTTGTTTTCAAATGTCTCTGAAAATAGTTCCTACAAAATTAAGTTAAATTTCTCTCTATGAGGAAATATGCGTGTGAGAGGGTATCTCTTGTACACAACGTTAGCATTTTTAATTTATGTAAATACGACCTGTAAAATTCTTTTTTAGGAACCATAAAACCATACAAGCGTTACATAATAACAGTGTATCCATTATATAGTGGCGGTCAAGGAGAAGGAGAATCAACACAGGCCTATCTTCAGCAAGATGGTAAGTTTACTACCACTGCAAGTGCTTTCTTGAGGATGTCACAATGCAGTAATAGATTTATGATATTATTTATAAAACATTGCCTAATTTTCATAATAAATTGATTACCAAAGTGGAGTACAAAACAGTAAAGGTATAGGACTGTATTAGCTGCAATCATAAAATATGACAGTAAGGAGAGACAGAGAAAGAAATGGGATGCAAAAACATGTATCGAAAATAAAAGCCTAGGTGAACTATTGATGCTCCAGGTAAAATTGAGCAAGGCTGTTGACTGTAATGCTTTTTGTGAATGGAAACATAGGCAATTTAAAAATTACCAAAAGAACTTCAAACTGCTTGATGGTATAGTGGCAACTAGTGCTGCTCCTTCATGAAAGTTAATATAGTTCTAGCACAGTGATGGCAAACCTTTTTGTTGTGGTGTGCCGAAAGCGTGCGTGCAATAGCGTGTGCGTGCACATCCTGGCACCCACAATGCAATGCACCCCACCCCCTTACCTGCACTATACATGCGCACACCTTCCAGTTGATATTTGGTCTGTTTAAGACCTTTTTCGGGGACTTACGGTTTGACGATCTTCGCACCAGACGGGTCTTTGCGAGCTTCGCAAACCCCGTCTGGCTCTTTTGCTGGAGTGCCCCAGATCTGATGATTTTGGGGCTAAGTCTGCCCCGTAGAGGCAGACGAA
>JANHFN010006564.1:5460-16349 GCA_032468175.1 Toxicocalamus goodenoughensis | reverse complement strand
TGCCACTCTAACTTTGGAAGATCTATGAATCGTGGAGCTTGAAATGCCTTTGGGGGTGGGGTGGGGTGGGGAAAAAAAAAACCACCCTCGTGTAACGTCATCACACCGCGCCGGATGTGAAGCGCAGGCCCGACGCCCAGCTTCCGGGCCCTCCATCCTCCGGCGAGTGGGGCGCGTTAAAGCAGCGGTGGCGGTGCCAGGGCCGTGAGGGGAGGTGAGACTCATGTCCGGCTGGGCCCCGCTCCGTTTCTCGCAGCCTTCAAAGCCCGGCGAAGCGGTTCAGAGAGCGGCAGAGGGGCGGAAGGGAGCTCGGCGGGCCGGGAAGCGGTCGCTGAGGAGAGTGGCCTACCTCGGAGGGCTGGTGTTTTGGAAGGCTTCTGTGGAGAAATGTCTTTCGATGTGTGTGTGGCGGGGGGGGCATTTTCTGTGAAGAATTGAGCCTTTGACGTACCCTTTTCAAATTTCTGGGGATTTTGCTTATTATATCTTTTAAGGATAGTTAATTTACTTGGAATAATGGCTGGGGGGGGGAGAGGAGTTTCTTGGAAAGTTTTTCCCAATTTATAATTATTTATTGGACACTTTTCAGCTTAAAAAACAAAAACTGGCTTCTTCCTCAGTTATTTCCCTGGATTCCTGACTCTTTTATGGTAAAAAAATATATATATGGATATCCACGAGGAGAAACCCAAGTTGAGATCAACCCTCCAAAATTGTGGGCGACTTTGGGCTGACAGAGTTCCCTCAGCCCCGGCCTTCCTCACGGGGTTGTTGTGGGGAAAACACACCTTGAGGTGATTTCAGTTTGTGGCAATACAGGTAGTCCTCGACTTACGACCACACTTGAACCCTGTTGCTAAGGAAATTGCCGTTGTTGAGGGAGTTTTGCCCCATTTTACGAGCGTCCTTGCATGCCCTAGGATGAGGAGCGGGTTGGCCTGGGTCTTCCTCTGAATGGCCAGCTGGCCTGTGCCCTTCCCCAGTTTCCTCCACAGCCACATTCCCACTCCCTGTCAGCTGATCCACCTCTCCCTCGGAATCAGATTCCAACTGGGGCATGACACAGACATTGAGCTGATGGTGCAAGCTCTTGATGGACACTTGGACACAACGTGATGGATATTTTGTCACACTGAGGGGTGGAGACCAAGACCCCACTTAAACAAGGAGTCCTGACAGATATATAAAGAAGTCTAACATACAAGTAAAAATAACAGCCCCAAATAACTTGCAAGAGAAACTTCTTATTGTCAAGCACAAAAATGGATTGAAATTCCCTGTCCATTGGACAATGGACTGGCCCATAACAATGTACAACCCTAAAGACACGCGTAGATGCTCAGAAGAAATCAGCTGATAAATTGTGGCTTAGTTTTAGATTTTTGGATTTTCTGGGGGCCAAGGAAACGTTTTCCTCCCTCTGGGTGTAGATTCCAGGGACTGAAATGCCGTTCACCGCATGGTTGTGTTTTTGTCTTTTCTTCTTCTAGTGCCTTTTGTAACACAAATGGGTGATGAAAAGGAATCGTGGAAGGTGAAAACATTAGATGAGATTCTTCAGGAGAAGAAACGCCGGAAGGAGCAGGAGGAAAAAGCAGATACCAAGCGCCTCAAAAATGTGTGTTTGGGATTTTGTATCAGGAAGATTTAAAAAATAATAATCTGTGATTCTTTTTGATAATAATGGGGTTCGGCTCTTTTGAATAGTTGGTATATCGTGTGTGTTCTTTTCAATCGTATGATAATTCTCAGCCCTTTTCACTCTCTCTGTTTAAGTTGATGAGGGCACTTTCCCGAAAGCCAAAATGAATCTTTTCTTCCTAACTCACCCTAGTCTGATGACCGGGACTCAAAGCGGGATTCCCTTGAAGAGGGGGAGTTAAGAGATCACCGTATGGAGATCACTATTAGAAATTCACCTTACAGGAGAGAAGACTCCATGGACGACAGGTGAGGAAGCTGCTATTGGTAGTCCTTGACTTACGACCAACAATTGAGCCCAAAATTTCTGCTGCTCAGTGAGACAAATGTGAAGTCAGTTTTGCCCCCATTTTACGACTTTTCTTGCCACAGTTGTTAAGTGAATCACTGCAGTTTAGGTTGTTAAGTGAATCTGACTTTGCTTGTCAGAAGGTTGCAAAAGGGATTGCCTGATCCCAGAGGACTCTGCAACCGTCATAAATATGAGTCAGTTGCCAAACATCTGGATTTTAATTGCAGAGGGATGCTGCAACGTTTATAATTGGGGAAAAACGGTCATGTCACTCTTCTTATAACTTTGAACAGTCACTAAATGAATTGTTGAAAGTCGATGACTATCTGAACTGGAATGCAAGAGAAAATGAATGTTTATTAGAGCCATTCAGGTTTTGTCATTTGAAGGACTTTTTGATCCCTGACCTTCCAACTTCCCAGAGTGCCTTGCAAAAAACCCAGAATCCCTCTCAGGATATAGCTAGCATGTTTGAGGAGAGAAGCCACAAATTGTTGGATCTCTCCGGGAGCAACATGAACTGTTGCGCTGCTGTTATAATCTACTGAAATTGCTGAAATTGACCTTAATAGAGGTTTTTTTGGCATAGCTAATGAAATGGCCCTGCTTTCTTAGCTGGTTTTCAAGCAATTTGGATTTGGATGGATTTTGAAGCCACTCTTGGGAGCACTTGGAATAACTGGCAGCATAATAATAGTTTTAAGTCATATATAAAGCACCAGTAAGAATCACAACCCTCATTGTTTGCAGCCTTAGAGATATAAGAGGAAAAAAAGCGGGTTGGGAGGTGGAAAGCAAAATAACTTGTCACTTAGAATCACTTAGGTGAGATGGTCGTTGTAGCTTTGTCCAAACTCACATTTCTTCTTTGTTTCCCAAATTGTGTGCTCTATAGGGGAGAGGAGGACGATTCCCTGGCTATCAAACCGCCCCAGCAAATGTCACGCAAGGAGAAAGCCCACCACAGAAAAGACGAGAAGCGGAAAGAAAAAAGACGGCATCGCAGTCATTCAGCAGAAGGTTCTGTTCTTCTCATTTGGGGATTCCTTTGTTGCTTTTGATAAAACTCTCCATACAGTCACAGCCTAGGGGCCAAAATTGCGAAGTTTGGAAGCGGTGAAGGTTTTCAGGTCAGCAGATCCGTCTAGGAATCATTTCTTTGTGGCACCGCCTATTCAGGAAAGGTTTTAAGCTTGTGGAAGCTTAGAAGTATGAAAGTAGTTTTTTTCCAGCATTTAGTCTAGCTCCCTATTAATCCAAGAGCTTCTCATGTAGAAATCATTTGTGAGCTGTGGTGGTGCAGTGCTTAGAATGCAGTATTGCAGGATAACTCTGCTCACAGTCTGAAGTTCGGTCCTGACCGATTCAAGGTTAACTCAGCTTTCCATCCTTCCAAGGTTGCTAAAATGAGGACCCAGATTGTTGGAGGCAATATGCTGACTCTGTAAACTGCTTGGGGAGGGCTCTAAAGCAATGTGAAGCGGTATATAGGTCTAAGGGCTATTGCTATAACCACAGAGATTGCTAGCTAGGACAGTTGCAGGAAGTGTCTGAGCCAAGGCTAAACCAACCAGCCATCTTTTCTTCTGTTTCTTTGCTCTAGTAAGTTTCCAAATGCCGTTTGTGAAGGAGGGTAACCGACTCCTCCTTTTCTTTGTATCTTTATTACTAGGGAAACATGCTAGGGTGAAAGAGAAAGAACGCGAGCATGAACGTAGAAAAAGGCACCGCGAAGAGCAGGATAAGGCCCGTCGCGAATGGGAGAGGCAAAAAAGGAGAGAATTGGCTAGGGAACACTCGCGGAGAGAGAGGTAAATTTTTTTACCAGGCCCAAATGCAACATTTCTTCCTTAGATATCTCCTTGAGCAATCTGATCTTGATACTTGGCTATGTTTCTTACGGGGTTTTTTTTTCCATTGCTGAGAGGGAATCGACGTGATCCTGTGAACAATGTCATTTATTTTTATTTAATTCATGTAAGTTGTACCCCACCTTTTATTTTTATTTTTTTCCAAATAACTCAAGGCAGCAAGGTTATGTTGCCTTGAGTTATTTTACAAATAACTCAAGGCAACATGTCCAACACAACTTCCTCCTCCTCCTATGTCAGCCCTGTGAGGTGGGTTGGGCCAAGAGAGTGATTGGCCCAAAGTCACCCAGCCTTCTTTCATGGCTAAAGTATGACTAGAACTCAACATCTGATGATTGGCCCAATGTCACCCAGCTGGCTTTCAAAGCTAAGGCAGGACTTGAGCAGACCATCTCCTGCTTTCCAGCCTGGTCCCTTAACCACTAGAGCTAACTGGCTCATTGTCACTTTGTGATATAAACCAGCATTTCAGTATTGGCAACAAGAGAGCAATTATAGATTTGCTCCAGTTTCTGTGAAGAAATAGGCCTTTTTACCTACCAAGTTCGAATTTCTGGAGATTTTGCTTATTACATCTTATTTATTTTGCTTATTATATCTTTTAAGCACAATTGGCTTACTTGGAATGGCTGTGGGTACTTGGAAAGCATGAGGGCCAGCTGATAAATTTTAAAAGTTGCAGGCAATAGAATTAGGGTCGGGTTGAGAAAAATCTAATGTGGTGTCCCTTCTCAGCTCCTTGTAGATATGTAAACTAAAGATATTTTTATTTGATTAGCATTGGTAGTACATTTTGGTTTTGAAATGGGAGCGTATTAATAAGCTCTAGTAAGAGAATGGTACAATTTCACATTTGTGGCATTCTACCAGTTATGCTTTGTTCCCAAATGCTCTGCTGAGCATCTGGTTATATTAAATCTGAGCAATTAAATATTGAGGTTGTATCTGCATTATACTCTTGTTAACTGCTTGAGGCTTATGTATACATAGTTGAAATATGAATAATATATAAATAAAACCAGGAACCAATTTAGATCAGTTCAGTTTTTCTGTTGTGTCTGCCCTTCCCGTAGATTTAGTAATTGTGTAAAGCTTATAAGAAGAAGCAATGTCTAACTCTTAATTCTTTCCTTAATATTTAAATCATGGTCCTTAGATCTAAGTGCTATACAAACAGGATTGCAAATACATTTTTGGTTGCTTAACTAGATTTTGGAAGCAGGCACGCATCAGACTGGGAAATAATTGTGCTTCACTCATAAAGAAAAAGTAATCTGACAACTTTTCTTAAATAATAATGTTAGATTTCTCTCTTTCAAAGAAAGCATTAATACTGAATTATCAGTCACAGGACAGTTGCTTTAAATGATAGAACAAAGTGGTTGATCGACAAATCTTTGATTGGTAGCCTGAATACATCAGCTGTTTTTAAAAATACTTAATTCTGGTGCGGCTTTATTTTCTACCTAGATGAATTGTCTGTTTGAATGAATAGAGAGAGGTCCATATTTCTTTTTTTTTTTTTAACATATATTTAATATATCTCAACAAGTCTTAACTATGATAGATGGTGGTAACCCCTTGATGATTTCCCTTAAAATTGGTATATGCTCTTTGCTGGTACTTGGCAGTTTCCCTTCTATCTCTGAATTAAATATGTTGTTATATTAAGCTAAGACTGAATGCCTGGGATGGTTTTAAAAGTTTGAGACTGAAGAGGCGTGAGATTTTTGTCTCGAGTAGCATCAAATCCTTCCTGCCATCGTTAGTCTCTCATTCTTTCAACAATCAAAAGCAAAACGATTGCATTGGCCTCATTCAAATCCTGACGTGAACTGAACTTTCCTACTGCAGAACGTTCGTTTTTCACTCCCGTGTTATGTGAACCGTTCTGGGTAGGAAAACAATAAATTAGGCTCCTTCTTCTGAAAGAGAACATGAAACTCAACGGAGCGTAATTCAGTCGCACGCTGAGCTAATAAAGTTAATGTGGATATACATGCAAACTCTCTAGAGACCGCTTGGAGCAACTGGAACGAAAACGGGAGCGGGAAAGGAAATTAAGGGAACAGCAGAAGGAGCAGCGAGAGTTGAAAGAACGGGAGAGGCGAGCGGAAGAAAGGAGGAAAGAACGGGAAGCCAGACGAGAGAGTAAGTAGTCCAGGGAGCAAAATGCGGGGTGGGCTGTGTGCAAGCGACGAGTAATGTTGGGAACAAGCGTATGGTACTCCTTGCATAGGAGCTACAGGCAAATACCGATAAAGGAGAATAATTTGTAGCTCAGGGTTAAAATGAGAGGTTCTTGGTGTTCTTGGAGCTTTGTTTTTTTTCCTTGCAGATGTTTCATTACCCAACTAGATAACATCATCAGTGCTAGTGATGATGTTACTAGCACTGTTGCTAATAGCACTGATGATGTTACCTAGTTTGGATAATGAAACGTCTGCAAGGAAACAAACAAGCCTCAGAGAGCACCAAGGACCCCTTAGGGGCAAGTTGAAGTTTTGCAGAACTTAAATCAAAGCCAACCTCGAAGGGCAAACCGCTAGCAACAGAATTTCATTTTTATTGTGGGCCAGTGTGCTCACAGTAAAAAATGACAATAAAGTGGGCTACACAGCCCCGGTAGATTCTGAACCATCTGGAAGGGCTCATCTTCAGGTGATGTAGCTTGGTCTGGATACAGTCAGGTGCCTGGCCGGAATGGGTCTCATTTTGGAAGAATTGTAAAGATTGCGTAAGAAATATCACCCTGGGGGGAAAAAAATGACGACAGATTCCCTTGTCTCTGTTAGTCTCAGGGCATCATAGGACAATGAGGGAAGACTACGGAGAGAAAGTAAGAATTTGGAGCCGAAGTCCTCTACGGCAACAGAGAGAAAAACTTGAACCGTCAGAAATCAGGAAGCCAGGTAGCTTTTAAATTCATCAACCGGACTTGTGGGTATCTTGATTGAAACCACCAAGATGGGCATGGCTGAAAGTACATTGCAGGTTTTATTAATAATCAACTTTATTTTAAATCATGTAATTTAAGTATTGCCCTGCATGCAGGGTGATTGAAACACTGTTCCATATTATCCCACTAAGATTTCCTCTGCACCACAGAGGAAGCGGATAATTGTATCCTGTTTTTTATATTACTTGAAAACAAGGGAAACGTTACGATGTCACATAATATAAAACGACCTTCAATCTCATGCACACTTCCCTTTGAGAAAAATAAATCATGGCTGCCAACTGAGAACAGATTCTTGAGGGAGAATGAAATTGACAGTGGAAATTGAACGGCTATTTTAAATTTTCCAGATTGGAAAGTTTTAAAAGTGCATCTTGTCAATTTATAGTAATATATTTCTCTAGAACTCGTAGAACTGAAGCACAGGTTCTACGTAACTTAGTTATAGACCACTAAAGAAAACAGAATTATTGTGTTCTGTGTAAACATAAAATTACTGTGACCTGTGTAAACTTATAAAATACTTTTTTCCTCCTTTTTTTTCCAACGGTCCAAAATAATTTCAACGTTTTCATGAGGGAAGCATTGCTGTTCAATTGGGTTGACAGTCATCTAATGAACATCAGGCAGGGCCTGCTTTCCAGATGGAGCCTGTGGAAGGGAGGGAGGAGCCTCCCCCATCCGGATATCTTCCAGATGTGCATGTTTCAAATTGTCATCAGTGGTCTTGATGGCTGAGAATTCCCCGATGTCTTTGTGAAAGCCATCCCCGCTCTTAAGAAAGGAGATTTTAAAACAGTCAATTTGTAATGAACGTACAGTGAAGTTCCTTTGTCACCTGGGGTTGCCCTTTCTTTTTTTATTCTCCCCCTGCAGTAAGAGAGGAGAAACCAGAAGGAAAAGACCCCTTGTCAGATCTCCAAGATATCAGTGACAGCGAACGAAAAACCAGCTCGGCCGAAACGTCATCAGGTAGCTTTCTTGAAGGTGTCGATTCATCGCAGTCGCCACGCTTGGGCCCACTGGAGATTGCCAATTCTTTTCTTTTTTTCCCCCCCTCTTCCCCAGGGGAATCTGGATCAGCTTCAGAAGAAGAGGAGGAGGAAGAGGAAGATGAGGAAGAAGAATCCAGCAGCGAAGATTCTGAAGAGGAAGAAGAGGAGGAGGAGGAGGAAGAAGAGGAGGAGACAGGAAGCAATTCGGAGGAAGTATCCGAACAGTCAGCTGGTTAGTAGTAGAAAACAACCACTTTTTCAGTGTGCTGTATTACAATAATCCTCACTTAATGGCCCTAAATGGGACTGGAATTTTTGTCGCCAAGCAAAACGGTCATCAATGAAACATCAGGTGGACTGCATCGTTTAGCAACGGCAGTTCTGGCAGTCCCGTTTGCGGCTGTTATGCAAGGACCGAATTTTGATCGTGTCGTTGAACAGTATAATAGTCGTAAGTGCGAGGAACAGTCATAAGGCCATTTTTCAGCATTGCCACAATTCCTGACTGTTGCTAAACCAATGATTGTTTATCATGCTCTCTGTTAACTGCTGTCGAAGCTTGGCAGAACCTAAATATAGATTTATACCAATGGTATCTTTTGACTTTGATGGGATCAAGTAATCACCCATCCTCTTCCTGTTGTTCTAGATTGCAACACCCAGAACTTTTGGGCTGTTTGTGTGTGTGTGTGTTTCAGTTTAGCCGTTCCAGGTTGTTGTTTTTTAAACCACCATAGTGCTATGAATCTGAATTCTGTTCTCCCTTTTGGCGCGGAGTGCAAAACGGCTGTTTCCTTGTTCCTGAAGTACTTCTTTTATCTGTCTTGCAGAAGAGGTGAGCGAAGACGAAATGAGCGAAGAAGAGGAACGGGAAAACGGAGACCACCTTCCAGTTGGTAAGGAATCAGATGGAGGAGTGGGCTTTCAGTTGTGTCCTAGTCCCTTCTTACAGGCCTTCTGGGATAGGTCAAAAACTCCCATTATTTTCCCTAGGCTGATTCACTTTCATTCCTCAAAGGCAGACTTGGGCAAATTGAAGAGATCAAAGTTTTTAAAAACTTGCCTGCAATGTCCTGTTTTCTAAGGATAAATGTTTCTATTCCCTGCTATTCAGGGTTTAACAATTGCACTTAAATATATATATACCACTTCACAGTGCTTCACAGCCCTCTCTCAGTGGTTTACAGAGTCAGCCTCTTGTCCCTCATTTTACCGACCTCGGAAGGACAGAAGGCTGAGTCAGCCTTGAGCCGGTCAGGATCGAACTCCTGGCAGTCAGCAGAGTTAGTCTGCAATCCTGCATTCTAACACTGTGCTACCACGGTTCCATTTAGTTACAAATGGGAAGTGCCTCACCTGAATTTTGAGTCTGTATTACTGCTTGGTCTGCCTAGCTGTGTTTCCCCAATATCTTAAGACTGCCCAGATGGCACAGTTACAGGAAAAGGGAGCTTATCCAAACTGCATGCTCAGGGGCCTCAAAACCTCTTGAACCTTTGAGCAACTCAAGCATCACGCTTCTTATGGTGAGCTTCAGCTGATTCTGTGAAAACTTCACCCTTGTTACTAGGTAGAGTACTCAGTAGCCCGGACTCAACAATCAGCCCGCTCTTTCTATGACATCAGAACTGCCAACCAATGTCCGTAGGGGATGGTCCTATGACAGCAACCCAACCCAACCAATCCCACTGCAGTTAGAAAGATTCAAGAGGATCAATCCCTTTTTTGCTTATTAAGAGTCCCAAGCCATGGATGGCTTTAAAAAGTAGGTTCCGCAGCTAGGCTAGCTAAGATGTATGGCAACCAATCACCCAATTGTCGGAAATGCTTGAAAGCAAGGGATACTAACTACCATGTATGGTGGCCCTGCCAAAAAACTCAGGAGTTTTAGTACAAAATCTGGTTATGGTTAGAAGAAATGAGGAGGTTAAAAATCAGTTATACACCAGAGATGTTTTTATTAGGAATAATGGAAGAGAACTTCAATAAAACTGATACCTAGCTAATCACACACGTAATCACAGCAGCTAGAATAGTATTCACCCAAAATTGGAAAGCAAATGAAATACCCAGTGAAGATGTTACAATTGATAAGATATTACAATGCGCCGAAATGGACAGATTGACACTAGAGTTGAAGGAACAAGATAAATTAGAATACTACAAAGCATGGAATAAATTTTACTATTGGAGAGGTATGAAAGGAAGTTCACAAAATTTGAAATAAGAACTCAAGATGAAATAGGGAAGAGGTGAGACACCTCTTATTTGAAAAATTAAGAAAAAGTACTACAAAGCCCAAATGTGTGTGTGTGTGTGTGTGTGTATGTATATAAATATCCTTTGAAAATCTCTAAATGCAAAATATTTTGACAGAAATTATGTCAAAGATGGCCACCACATTCACTGTTTTTTAATGTTTATATTCAATAAAAAATTATTTTAAAAAGAAAGGAAAAGAAAGAAAGAAAGAAAGAAAAGAAAGAAAGAAAGAAAGAAAGAAAGAAAGAAAGAAAAAAGTAGGTTCTAGAGAGCTCAGGAGAAGAAGATACACTTTTGGAATTTGTGCTAGGTGTTTAGAAGCCCTTGTATCTCTAAAGCACTAAATATATATAGCCACAAGGGCTGTTTTGGATGGGAGGCCAAGCTGCCCCGATTGGAAAACCGATTTCCTCGACTTGATTCTACCATTTAAAGTTACAGAGTCGAGATTTGACCAGGATTCTGTGGGAAGCGAAGCTGAGGAAGACGACATCGCTGAAGGGAGCCCGCAGTCCAACGTTATGACGGAAGGCGAATATCTTCCCGATTCCCCAATCTCTTCGCCCATAGAACTGAAACGGGAGCTGCCCAAATATCTCCCAGCCCTTCAGGTGAGACGCATCTCGTACAGGTAGCCCTCGACTTAACCACAGTTCATTTAGCGACCGTTCAAAGCTACGGCGGCACTGAAACAAGGGACTTGATCCTTTTCCACACTGACTCATCCCTGGGATCAGAATTCCGGCGCTTGGCCACTGACTCATCGTTACGACGGTCGCAGTGTCCCCGGGTCACGTGATCCGTTTTGG
>JANHFN010006562.1:30287-40924 GCA_032468175.1 Toxicocalamus goodenoughensis | reverse complement strand
ACCACCTGCAGAACCACTCCTTTATTGGGGATGTCTTGCTAACTGCCTATGCTTTCCACCTGTTGTCTATTCCATTTACACAACAGCATGTGAAATTGATTGTCAATCAGTGTTGCTACCGAAGTAGACAGTTTCACAGAAGTGTGATTGACTTGGAGTTACATTGTATTGTTTAAGTGTTCCCTTTATTTTTTTGAGCAGTGTAGATTAAGATTGTTCAGATTTTCCAGATTTATTTTTCCTAGAAAACAGTATTTTATTTTGACAATTGATAATCTGTTGTTTCCTACAAATAAAATATATATATTAAAACGCATTATGTGCTTTTCCTGTTCCAGGGAGACAGTGGTGGTCCTCTGACATGCTACCTTCCAACCACTACAAAGTTTTATTTGATAGGAATTACTAGCTTTGGCTATGGTTGTGGTCGTCCAAGATATCCAGGAGTTTATATTAGGACAATTAATTATCTAAATTGGATAAACAAGTATTTAAAGAGTAAAATTATAACACTGGAACTTCATTGCCTCTTGATCTTTTTAATTGTGTGGTGGACAGTCTTCCATATTCTGTAAAATGGCAGCTTCCTTCTACTGTCTGCAGTAACTTTGTATTGCTTTTTAAATGTTTTTGGTTTGTGGGAACAGTATCATTATCAACATTTGATTTTTTAAAATGCCCATACAATTTAATTATATTTACATTCAAATAATGATCTATAAGTTTAATAACAATATTTTTCTAAACACATTAAATATGAAAATTAAACCAGTTTTTAAATAAATAATAAACAGAGCATTCATATACATGATTAGAGAATTTCAAACAAATCTACCTATATTCATATTTTTCACTTTGAAGGATAAATTAGTTTTTAAAAGATACTCGATAAGAGTATTTTCAAATAAAATATTTTGAAGTTATTTGGATAATCCATTGTATTTCTTATACTCTAGAGTATTTCTTTGGAAAAAATCATGAAGATGTAAAACTGAATATTTTTAGACGTGAATTTTCCACAAATACATAATTTTAGCTTTGGATCTGAAATATGAAAAAGTGTGTTCAATAACAACTGCTGTGTCTGTTTATTCTGCAAGGTAAATTTTCTATATTTCCTTCTAGCAACTGTATAAATATGATTCAAATATATGCAATAAAATATAAATATTCTATATACAAAGACCTCCTCTTTGAGGCAGATGGGTGGTTTAAAAATTTGAAATATAAATAATATGTACAAATTGATAAATGGGTTCAACCCTAAAGCCTTAAATAAACATGGTCTTTAGTACAACAATTTAATTGTTTTGTAAATATGCAAAATAATAAAAAACAAATTTGCTGATATGTGGAATCATCAACAATTCTCCAAATAATTGAAATGGTACTTGGAAGTCACATACTAGAGAAATTATCATGGGAGACAAGAAGACAGCTTTCTTAAATGTATTCCAAGTATGTTGATGCAGGGTTGTGATCTTAAGCTGATATAACACTTGATACTTTCAATCCAATATGGGATTTTGCTCTCAAGATCACATATAGAAGCAGCGTGAACGTATAGGCTAAACAAATGAGTAAAAGGGGTAAACCAGAGGTGGTATTCAGATGGTTCTGACAAGTTCTGGAGAACCAGTAGCAGAAATTTTGAGTAGTTCAGAGAACCGGCAAATACCACTTTAGACTGGAGATTTTACAGTATCCTTCCACTGCCATGCCCACCAAGCCACGCCCATAGAACTAGTAGTAAAACAAATTTAATCCCACCACTGGGATAAACTAGAGTGAAAAACTAATAATTCAAAGTGACAGAATGAAAATATTTCAGTCACACTTCTCTATCATGTTTTAAGGCACATTTTTGACTTCGTCAATATATTGCATGTTATGTGCCTTCTAGCTGGTGGGATATGAGTAAAAGGTTTTGGACCTCTACTAGCTTACCAAGAATAATATGAGCATGTTTGGGGTAAAATTGGAGTGGCCATAGGCCCAAGCATTCTTTTCCTGTTAATATTAATGAAACCTATTTAAGAAGGAGGGAAAATAGTAAAACAGTCATTTACCTAACTCTTGTAGGTAATCCAAAAAGAAATCATAATTGAAAGTAGCTATGGTTAAGAGCAAGTTTCTGTTCATTTTGTTATATGAATTAACCTATCAAGAGAAACAAGTTGAATGCAGTAGAATGAGGCATTTCAGAAGTGGGTGGTAAAACAATAGGAATGAAGTGATCAACCTAGAAGTAAATGAAAGGCCTTGAAAAGTCAAGTGACAGTGGCTTGGCTTAATGAATGTATTTCCCCAGTCTTTTCCCCAAATGCACTTCAATAAAGCACAAATATGCTGTGTTTTGCTTCAAGTGCCTTGAATATTGTGTAATTTTGTGCATAAAAGGTAAAGGTATCTGATTCTAGGAGGCAGTGCTCATCTCAGTTCCTAGCCAAGGAAGCTAGCGTTGTACCATTGTTACCTTCCCAGTGAAGTGGTCCTATTTATCTGCTTGCATTTGCATGTTTTCAAACTGCATAGTCCAACCCATTTATCTATGTTTAGCATCAATAGCTCATTACAGTCAGTTATATGTAAAAATATGGCTATCAATGTAATCTAAAAACAACTTGAGTCCCTGCAGGACCTGATGTACAGGAATCCTCCATTAGAAGAGATTACTCACCATTAATAGACTGTCAGAGCAATTTCAAATCACAAATCTTAGTCTTCCGTTTGTTACCTGGAACTTTAAGGGTTCATTATCAACATTTTAAAAGGTGATATTAAGATTTTTAACATTGCAGTCTTGGCCTCTTTTCTAACTTTAGAAAAACATGTTCTTTTTCTTCTTAGTAAAGGCTGTTTCTTTTGGTCTAGGTATAGAACTTGTCTTTTCAGCAATAAACAATATTGTATTCTCAAAGTCCTTGAACACACAAGTTTTAGCAAAATACACTTTGAGAAAGGAATTCATAATGCAATCGGTAAATTTGCCACTTGTGGAATGTAATCTAGAATCAATGTTTTTATTGTTCAAGTGTCACACGTAATCAATGTCTTTCATTGTTTGACTGATTGCTTTCTGAAATATCAAATGCATAGTATTTATAGTTTCTTCCTGTACCTTATATAAACATTTGACTTTCAATAAATGCTTTTTGCTTTGTCTCAATTACTTACTGTTTCGTATATTTTTAGGTATCAAAGAAGCGCATGAGCAATAGTAAATGTTTCTCTCTAAAATTCGGAGATCAAGTTCTTATCAACTTCACACCGAACTCAAGAGTGCCAGAATTTCGTGGCAACATATGGTTTAACATTTTGGTCTGTCATACCATTGAAACAACAAATATCTGTTTCGCATCCAAGGGGTCATGATTTGCATGGCACTCAATCCCTTTAGCTCATCTTTGCTGGGAAATAACATACTTTGGGCTGAGGGGGAAAAACCTGGAACGGAATGAGTCATCTCTTATATAGGACCCAAATATATTTTCTCCTGATAAATACACTGGCAATATTTTCTTCTGCCCCTCTCCTAAGACATTGTGACAAATTTAAGTCACTCGTTGCTGTATCATGAAGTGGCATGTTTCCGTCAATCAGACAACACCAATGGGCAGCTCTCAACGATAGTTTAAGGTTTGTTTTTATTTTTTATTTAGTTATTACATTTGTTTTATTTATTATTAAATTTGTTTGCCGCTCATCTCGCCACAAGGTTTCTCTGCGTTCCCCATTACTTTGGAAGCTAAGCAAGTGGAGCCTGCCAATCAGCATGAGAATAGCCGAAGGGGCCGTTATATGGTGGTGAGAGCCCGGAGTCCCCTGGTTCAGCCAGTGGTTATTTTAGTCCGGTGGGTTCAAGTGACCGCTTGGAAACAAAGTCCCCATCTTTCCCCTCTCGGTGGCCGTGCCTCGATTTGCGCCGGGACAGCGCCTTAGCGAGGGGGGGGCTCCTCGCGAGGAGAACCTTGGCTCTCGCACCCCGTCAGCTGGCCCTTAGCGCCACGCGCGTGAGGGAGAACGTCGGGCGCCATTTTTCTCCTTGGACGGACGATGAGCCGCAACTTTTGCCCCGCCGCCTTTTCCTTCTGGGCTTCGCTTCTGCTATTCAAGGAAGTCGCGGCCAAAGCCCTGTCATCCCAGAATCTTTCCGACAGTGAGCCTTGGTCTTGGCCCATCTTCACAGGACGTTGAGCTCGGCGGTTGATCGCCACCGTGTTGCTCAGGACGGGCTAGCTTAACAGATCCAAGTTTATGGGGGGGGGGGGGGAACCGTCACCGGAGCGCGCGGGAATCCTTCGCCGAGGACGCGGAAGGGTCGTTGTCGTCTCCTCAGATGGGGAGGTTGCGAATGCTCCCGAAAAGGAGGCGTCCTCCGGGCTTCCCTGCTGCCATTTCTGCGGCATTGGCGGCTCGCGAAAGGCCCGTCGACGATTGCATAAATAAGGGCAAAAATGGGGATTGCCTCAGGCGTTTGATCTCGGTGACTGCTCCGCGAGGATGTCCGCGCAAAGCTGCATTCTCACAGTGCGGGGGTTTCGTTCCCTACGATTTTGTTGGGTTGTTGGTAGCAATTCTAAATAATAGGGCTATTATATAAGGGCGGAATAAAAATAAATACAAATACTCATATGAGGAACCTGTAAGTACTAATCAAGTTGTCTGTTGAGTTCACTGCTGGTTCAATTCAAATTGGATACCTTGTAATAATGAAAGCGTGGTATTTCATAATTATTAATCTCCAGTATCTGGTCCAATAACAACAAATATTTCCTTTCCAGATAAATTTTTAAAAGGCTCTTTGGTTATTACTTTATGTATATTGTTGAATGTTGGTGTTGATTTTTGAGCTGTCTTAGAATAATTGAAAATTAACAATATAACTACATTTTGATTTCTAGGATGTGGAGCAAGGCCTGCAACAGTTAACATAACAGCCGAGATTCAAACTGTAGGTGGACATATTGTTCAGCCTGGAGCATGGCCATGGCAAGTTAGTCTTCAGATTTATCATATTCCATCAGGTCGATATCGGCATATATGTGGTGGATCTTTAATTAATAACAACTCGGTACTGACAGTAGCACATTGCATTAAGAAATGGGTGTATGTATCTTTAATTTCTAAATCTTTTTCTGTTCAGATTGAAGATTTTAAATAAATGATTGAATTTTGGAATTGGAGAGATTCAGAAAAAGTGTTTTAGTATACCTCTAGCTTTAACAACACTTGTTCAAAGCTTTTTATCAAACTTTATAAAATAAAACTAGATAAAACTAGATGATACAGGGTTTCCAGTTTGAGCAGGGGGTTGGACTAGAAGACCTCCAAGGTCCCTTCCAACTTTGTTATTCTGTTAGATACAGCAGCTTTTAATGTATGCAGAAAATATTTTAAGAGAGCAACAGCTAAAGAATTCCTGTACTTCTTTTCCTTGATAGTTAAAATGCTGTTCACCCGTTTGTCACTTGGCAGAAACATAAATTAGGATGAAATTTCTGTTAGGTATAGCTGTTAATTGCTATCCTTCCAAAGGTAGGATGCCACCAAATGGCGATGTCTTTATGTAGTATGAGTTAATGAGATTGGTGTATTCCTACAGCACTGTTTCTCTTCCTTCCCACCAAATATCAGAGGCTTGTGGGAGAGCATCTGCCAGTCCCCAGCCTTTAAATCTGCTGGGGCTTTGGAGTCTAAGCTGGAGCTCTACATTGCTAGATTATATCTTTCAAGATTCACTAAAGCTTTTCACAAGTTCCAGCCATGGTTAGAATTCAGTAATGCAGGCTAACTGCCATCGACTGGAGTACATCCTGACCAGCTCAAGGTTGACTCAGTCTTCTATCCTTCTGTGGCCAGTAAAATGAGGATACAGATTGTTGCAGGCAATATGCTGACAAACAAATCAGAGTTCTGTAAAGCACTATGGAGCAGTTCAAGCCGTATAGGCGGGATAAGTGATCTAAGTGCTATTGCTATTAATCAACATTACCAAACTATCATCCGCTTGTGTTCTACAGGTGGTCCTTGCTTAAAGACCACTGGTGCAGCACCATTCCAACTTAGGATCGGAGTAAGTGATAGTTAATGACTGGTCCTCATATTTATGATAGTCACAGTATCCTCATGGTCATGTGATGATGATCCAGGTGCCCAGTTATGAACAGAACTTTAGAATTCATTGTCATTCATATTCATTGTTTAACACCACTCTTAAGACCCATATTAGATATCCCCCTTCACAAAAGCAAAAGAAGAAACCTTATTCTTTTGCTTAAAGAATATTATATACCTTTGCCCACACAAACATCAGCAGTAGTAAAAAGGAGAAAAAATCAGAATATTTATCCTATGAAGTATACACAATCCCACTTAGGAACAGGAAGTCTCTATGTGAGTTCTTCCTTCTCACTTTAATAAAAAATGTACATTTTTTTTTGTTGGGTAAACTGCTTTTTTGTTTCAAGACCGGAGGAGCCAAGAAGACATTTCCTAGGACAATATTACTTCTGCTGCTTTAAAATGTACCAAATGATTAAATTATATTTAGAAATAGATCATGTAAATATGTCTGAAAAGTTTAAAGTTCAATCATATGACTCAACTGCTCATTGATTTCAGAATTGATAAGCCACTGAAAAGAGGATTTTAAAGTTTCAGCCATTAAAATGGCATTGATGAGAGGGTCCATTTTAAATTACTCTTTTTAAACACTTTAAAGATAATATATACAATTTGAGAGATATTTTAGATAGAGAAGTGTCTAATAGATATAGAAGTAGAAAAAAGCATCCTATCTTGAATTATGTCTTTAGGACATCATTTTTTTGGTCTGAACTACCCTTATTTCTAACCAAAAAAATGGAAAAATTGATATAAAGTATTCAGTGAAGAGTGAACAGATCACTCCTACCATCAACTATAAAGTCACTAATTGGAAAGGATGATTGCACAATCATGCAGCTGTGCATAATGGTGGCTATTTTCTAAGCATTCTCTGAAATATTTTGTTTTCACAAGAAATACTTGTTATACTGGCTTCTTTATTTTCTAGAATGTCCAATTTCTGAATCATCTTTTTCCTTCACTAGCATGCAGTTGGCTTTCTGATAGCCACAGCCTTATTTGTGAACTCTACTTAGATTTATGCTCTACAGGAAAACCTATTGTTATAGTAGTGAACATCAAGTTTAGAAATTAAAAAATCTCCTGCCAAACTCACTTAACCAGTGCTTAATTTTTTAATACCAATTTGTTATTGTAATTTTTAACGGCACTAAATTTCCACCCCCATCCCAATATCTACAGAAATATACTGTGCTGGAAATGCACTTAAATACAATAAGTCATTTAGAAACAATGTAGTTTTCTGTCTTATTTCTGATTGAAAGCTGCAAAACTCTAGGATAGATTTTTTTTCTCAGTTGTTGTCAATGACCAATTTTGAAGTGATGTGTTTAGTTTGAGTTGCTTAAAATAGAACATGTTTTGGTTTGGTTTTTGCACTTTTTTTCTGTAAAACATAATACTACCAGTAGCACATTGACTTCACTGCTATATAGCACTCTTTCATCTACTGTTTTATAGTGATATTTTATTTGGCTAATGTCAATTCTTCTATTTGGGGATTTTTAAAACATGCTGGTCCAGATTCTAGTACAGAAATTGGCATCTTTCTATGCAATATGTGTTTTACTGTAAAATAAATCTTGGTGATTGTCTGAGGTTTGTTGCCAGTTAAACTATCAATATAATATTGTCCTTATATAAATTTACAGAGAATCTTCACTTTGAATACTGTATATAGCTTTATTCACTATGCTTCAAAAAGCATACTATTGAATAGTAAAAATGCAAAAATGTAGCTTCTTTGGATAAGATGATGAATTTCTTGGCTTAGAGCAACGTCAGGTAAAGGGAGCTATGCTAAAGCATAGATATATGCTATATATGAAATCATATGCAGTATGAAAAATGGGCAACAAGTGGGCTGCTCCATTGAAATTAAATGCAGGGGTTTTTAATATCAAAATATTAAAATATTTCGTACAATTTATAATTAAAGTATAGAATTCACTGCAATCGGATGTGGTAGTAATAATTCAGATGATTTTAAAGTGCAGATGAATGAATAAATTCATGGAGGAGACAACTATTAGTAGTTAGTAATCTTGCTAGTTGTGAATATCATACATTAAATGGGGGGGACGGGGGACAATGGAAGAGAATTACTGTATTGCCTTGTTATTTGCTTTTAAATTTCTTAAATGCATCCATTTGGGGACAGGTACAACATTCCTTCCCCCAATCCATTTAGAGTCATTTTCTCCTGTATTCATGTTATAATGTTATATATAGAGAGATTTATTGTTCAGAACAAAAAATATTGTATGGTATTTGTATCTCATGTTTCTATATTCCAATTGTCAAATTGAATACTTAAGAGTTTCAAAGAATAATTGTCACAATAAAACAAAGTCCAAATACAGAGATATATAACATGGTTAAAAGAAGATATTCACAATGTAGAAACTGCTATAGTAACATTGTAAAGTTTGGAAATTTGTTTTTAATTGTCAAAATGTTGAATAAATAAATTTAAAACAAAAACAAAACAAAGTCCTAATGGCAGGGAACAGTACTTGTATTGCTGGTTTTATTTAAGGGATCCCCTTGATAAAATTCCAAGTTTTCTTACTTCATAGAATTCTTGAACTGAACTAAAAATAGAGTACTACAGATTTTAAGATTGCATAACTCTAAAATTATGTAAAGCAGCCACTGAGTCTCATTAACTCTACAAAGGTTTTTATCCTAGGAACCCAGAATATTGGAGAGTTGTGATTGGTTTGCATCAACTTTATAAACCTCATTCTCACACCATAAGTCGTCGGGTGAAAAGTATCATTGTTCATTCTGATTTCAAGTGGGACAGCTATGAAAATGACGTTGCAATGTTTAAACGTGTGAAGTTTGTTGAGTACAATAAATATATTCAGCCTATCTGCTTACCTCACAATTCTCATCTCGTGACTGATAAGAATCCATGTTATGTAAGTGGATGGGAAAACAGAAAGAAAAAAGGTAATTATTTAATTTTTCTGCGGATAACATTTCATGAATTCAGAAAGCTTTCACATTTTAAGTAATTTAGCTTACTATGGAGAACAGGGCTGGGTTTCCTTTCAGCCTACAAGAAAGCCTGTGATGCTATCACGAGGTGGGATTGGGCTGATTCTTAGTCTTTAAGGCCGGTTCAGAGGTGCATATGGGAACAGGAGACCTGTAGAAAACAAATTACTCCTACTGCTAACATTAAGATCCCTGAATCTCCATCCTTGTCTGTCTGCATTAATATAACTTTCAGCCTTAGCCTATCGAACTAAATTAAATTTTATCTGAATTATTTCATATAATAGATGTGAAGCAACTTTTTTTTTTGCCAATGATTCAATTAATTTGATATGAGTGCTTTCATATTAGGGCTATGAAATGTTACAGAGTATAAAATTTTAGGCTAGGAAAGAAAATCCAGGAGAATGAATAATTTTTATATAATCTACATTCATGTGTATTTAATAATTTCCATTATTTTAAATATTTAGTGACAACTTCTGGAGATGCTCTTGTGCCTGCATACTTTTCAGGCATATTTGTTTTAAATAAGTTACCCCAGGGCTTATGAGCCTCACTATTTTGTTCTGGTTTCCTGATATAATCAACATTAAGAAATTATCACGTCCCAATCTGCTGTTTTCTAGGTAAAGAGAAGAGTAGTGAAAGGGACGTGGTGGCTCAGCAGCTAAGACGCTGAGTTTGTCAATCAGAAAGGTCGGCAGTTCAGTGGTTCGAATCTCTAGGAGCGTAACGGAGTGAGCTCCCGTTACTTGTCCTAGCTTCTGCCAATCTAGCAGTTTGAAAGCATGTAAAAATGCAAGTAGCAAAATAGGGAACACTGGTGGGAGATAACAGCTTTCCGTGCGCCTTCGGCGTTTAGTCATGGCCACATGACTATGGAGATGTCTTTGGACAGTGCTGGCTCTTCGAGTTTGTAATGGAGATGAACACCACCCCCAAGAGCCGGAAAGGACTAGCATGTAAGTGCGAGGGGAACCTTTACCTTTACTACACTGTGAGCGGAACTGATGACTCCAATGGAACAAAGTGATGGCTGTTCAGGTTTCCTCTCTGATCAAGAGAGCATTTTGGAATGTCCACATATGCTCCAGACAATTGCTTCTCACAAGGAGACCACCAGCCAATGATCTCCAGCAGGTTTAAAATTCTGGGAGATCAGAGTTTGCCATCTTTGCCCAAGCTGGCACTTTTTCAAAAGACACTGGATTTCCTTTCTTAATCGCTTTCGGAAATTGCTTATTAACTGTTTTTCAGATATTAAGAACCTAAAGAAAGGCAAGTTTTAGTTCACTGAAGTGAGTTTCCTTCCATCCTTTAGCAGAAGACTTCAAAACTTCATCTCAGGTGTAAACAAATTTAGTGATTGTTCATCTCCACTAAGATTACAATTGACCAACATTATATTCTTTCTTTTACTTCTTTTTTTTAAATAGAGTTTTATTGGTTTTCAAAAGACAAACACAACACAAACATAAAACATCTTTCTTTTCAGAAAG
>JANHFN010006561.1:26538-38460 GCA_032468175.1 Toxicocalamus goodenoughensis | reverse complement strand
CCCCACCACGGGAATTCAACTGCCAGAATTCTCTAGGGCTAGCTGGGGAATTCTGGGAGTTGAAGTCCACCTATCTTAAAATTGACAAGGATGAGAAACACTAGTATAAGAATTTGCCTATATAGGTAGGCCTCGACTTACAACCGTTCATTTAGTGGTCAAAGTTACAAGGGCACTAAAAAAAGTGAGTTATGACCTCTTTTCACACTTATGACCATTTCAGCATCCCCATGGTCACATGATCAAAATTCAGGTGCTTGGCAACTGACTTGTGTTTATGACGGTTGCAGTGTCCCAGGCTCATGTGTTCTGCTTTTGCAGCCTTCTGACAAGCAAAGTCAGCGGGGATTGCAGATTCACTTAACAAGCATGTTATTAATTTAACAAATGCAATGATTGATTTAACTCTGGCAAGAAAAGTTGTAAAATGGGGCAAACTCACTTAACAAATACTTAGCAACGTAAATTTGGGATTCAGTTGTGGTCAGAAGCCGAGGAGTACCTATAATGCATTTTAGCAATACAAGTTACTCATGCTTGTTGTGTTCCCTTTGTTAAAAGAACCGGATGACAGAAATCTTTGCTGATCCACTTAAAATCTCCCAGAGGGCTTTTGCTCCCCAACCCCGATTCACATAGTTTCAAATGATACTTATGAAAATAAAGGTAGTCCTCGACTTACAACAGTTCGTTTAGTGTCCATTCAAAGTGACAACAGCAGTGGCAAAAGTGTATTATGACCATTATTCACTGTTACGACCTTTCCAGCATCTCCATATTCATGTGGTTCAAAATTCAGATGCTTGGCAATTGGTTCACACTTATGACCGTCGTTGTGTCCCCAAGGTCACGTGATTCCCTCTTGAGACTTTCTGACAAGTGAAATAAATGGGGAATCCAGATTCACTTAATAACTGGTTCCTAACTTATCAACTGCAATGATTCACTTAACAACTGAGTCAAGGAAGGTCTCAATTGTGGTCGTAAGTTGAGGACTATGCCTATGTCTATTTGTTCAAGTGATTGCTGCTTTATTGGAAACTGGGTTTGATCAAACCTTCTCATAACAGCGCGTGTTCGAGGATGGTTTAATTTGGGGTTCCTTGACTTGAGCCCAGAATTTCCATTGAGAACCAAGGCAGTTGTTAAGTGAGTTTTGCCTCTTTTGACCTTTCTTGCCATGGTTGTAAAGTGAATCATTGCAGATGTTAAGTGAACCCTGTGGTTGTTAAGTGAATCCCGAGCCCCGGACAGTGCAACTGTCATAAATACATGCCAGTTGCCAAGTGCTGAATTTTGATCATGTGACCATGGGAATGCTGCAATTGTTGTTAAGCGTGAAAATCAGTCATAAGGTAATAATGGCACTTTCATTTGCAACTTTGAACGGTCACTAAACAAATGATTGTAAGTCAAGGATTAGACTTGTCAAACTCCTGTTAAATTGATAAATTAAATCCAATATAACAGCTTCGGGAAAGAAAACACTGAAATATATAACAGGGAACAATTTGTCTCTGGCAACTTGCCATTTCAGCTAGAATGAACAGCCTTTTGGGACAACATGTATCCTTGTCCCTTTAATGCAAGAATCAATTCCCATCAATCCTTAAGTAGATAATAATTTTGATAAAATTTATGGCATTCCACAACTATTCCGGATGCCGTTGGAGAAGGAAATCCTCTTTTGTTATTAGGAACCAGCAATTGGCACCCCCTTATTGACCCTGGCTGAGGCCTCATCCCAAACACTAAAATAAACATCCTTGGATGAGAAACCACCAGGAATTCTGTGGGTGAGACAGGACAATTTAAAAGAGCAATTACATTTCTGCCTTCTTGCAGGACAGAGGAAATATGCCTTCTCTAGCCTGATCTCCACCAGTCTTGGCAACTTTATTTATTTTATTTTATTTAGCGTATGGCAAATAACATGGACTTATAGTGGTTTAAGTGTTAATGTCCAGCCCACCCAGCTATTCAAGGACAGGCTGGTCTATGATGAAAAGGTCAGATATTGGGCCGGTGTAAGCTCTTGATGGATATTCAGACAACATGCAACTTTAAGATGTGTGGACTTCAACTCCCAGAATCTCCCAGCCATAAGATCTGTGGACCCCAAGCCCAGGAATTCTCCAGCCAATATGCTGGCTGGAGATTTCTGAAAGCCGAAGTACATACTTCTTAAAGTTGCCAAAGTTGAGAAACACTCATCCCCACCTCTGGACCAGCACCTCCAGGTTCAGATGGTGCCCTTTCCCCTGGTGTTCCAGGAAGCCTTTAAGACCTGGCTCTGTTCACAGGACTGGAGCTAATGTGGGTGTGAAGCCAGGCCCCTGTGGCATTATTACTTTATACGATGTGTACTGTTTGTTATTTTAGACCAAGCTCCCTGTTTATTTAAATGTCAATTGTTTCACTCTTTTTTATGGATTTTGCAAGCAACGCAGTCTACTGGAGTGGAAGGCCAAATTCAATTGCATAAAATATATTAAGTATTAAATTAACCTCTCTTTCGAGGATCCAGAAAAAGGATCCATGCAAGATGTTAAGGTAATAAGAATTAACCTATCCAAGTTCAATTTGGTAGATGCCAGGATTTTGAGCAATCTGAGTCTTGTTAAGTTTGGTGACCCCCCCCCCAACAATGCAGAGGGACAGGGAGAACTAGCAAGAGCCTTGTAGGAAATGAGCCCCCATCAACAAAGATCTGAACAGTTTTAGACTCTTTGTTCCATCCAAATACTGCCTGCTCTTCTGAAAATCTTGTTTCTATTCTAGGCTTCATCAATAACCATGACATTTACGAAATTCTGGGAGCGGAAGTTTTTACACATTGGATGGAGAGTTCTCAGATTACTAGAGATTGATCTAAGTTGGAAGCAATTGTGATAATGTGAAACTGTTCAAGGGAAGTGTTACCCACCCCAGCTATGCCTGGATTATTGGAAGCTACATGAGGTTTTCAAAGATGTTTAGAGTTCTTCAACAGCCATCCCCAACCATAGCCATTTGGGAATTGCAAGGCCAACTAAAATGACCACAATTGGACACCTCCTTATATGTGCATTTCAACTCCCAAATTTCTCAACAATGTCATGGTAGCTGGAAAACCTGGGGACATCTTCCGCTTATGGAAGGTACCCAGGCTTGAGAAAAGCAGAATAAAACAGAGTCGGGTCAAGTAGAACAGTTTATTTGGCCACGTGTGATTAGACACACAAGGAAGTTGTCTCCAGTACAGAAGCATTCAGTGTACTTGCAAAACAGAGAAATAATAACACAACAACCAGTGGAAGTGGGTAATAAGAGATAATAAAAGGATAAATGATACTAGACAGAATTTAATAGTCACTGTATGTTGTCAACTGCAAGAATTAGGTGTCTAGTGCAAACTAGGGGGAAGTAGCTGAAACACTTTATGTCCAGGAT
Organism: Toxicocalamus goodenoughensis; assembly: GCA_032468175.1. Classification (NCBI taxonomy): domain Eukaryota; kingdom Metazoa; phylum Chordata; class Lepidosauria; order Squamata; family Elapidae; genus Toxicocalamus; species Toxicocalamus goodenoughensis. Next base: position 35,028 of record JANHFN010006561.1, on the reverse strand, counting down.
GCAAGAGGTCTGCAAATATCTTCTCAGCCCCCCTTCTGACCGGTGTAATATACAAGTCTTCTATGGAAGGCGGGGGGGGGGGGTTTGTTGCAATTTCTTTGTACAATGTTAGCTATCCATTGGAATCTGTACCTGTCCTGTTTGGTTGCTGTACCAAACCAGGTAGTTATAGAAGTGCAAGTGACAAAGTTACTACACCTGACAGCTGAAATCTCAGACACCAAGGAATCTTTCTCATTAACTTCTACTGAATGCTTTCAACTACACACTGGAGACACAACCCAAGAGTTAGTGCATGCAAAGTGTGCTCCTCAACACTGCCCTTCAGAGAACAGACAGACAACCAATATACACCAGTCCATCAATCCCGACAGCTTCCTTTATCCCTTTCCCATTACTTTAAACCTTGAGCAGTCTTGGCACTGTGTAATTAGGGGGTGCAAGCTGCTTAGTCAACAGTATCGCCCTACTGGATAATGATGGATGAGCTACATCCAGTGCAGGAGACAAAAGAAACTCAGCAGACAGAGCAAAGAGAAAAAGAGGTGGGAAGGGACATCAGAGGAGAGAGAGCAGAGTGACAACTAGACCAGGGACGGCGGTTGGCAAGGAGACCTGGAACCAATCGTTCCCTCCAAGCTTTTAAGAAGTAGATACGAATCCCCCTTCCTAAATGTAACCCTTATTCCACCACAAGATTCAGGAAAGTGACAAGAGAAAAAGCTGGATTTGCCCATGCAACTTTATTAAATGTTGGACATCAAAGTTGTTTTCTCCCCTTCATGCAAAGGGGGCATTTGGTTCATCTATCAAAGTCATCTGAGATGGTCTCAGGGGCCAGAAGGAACCATTTAGGTCAGTCTATGAAGTCTGGGAGGTTTCCCACAAACTGAAGTATTTTGTTGTTGTCCAGTCGCTAAGTCGTGTCCAACTCTTCACAACCCTCTGGATCATAGCATGCCAAGCCTCCTTATCCTCCACTGTCTCCTGAAATTTGCCCAAATTCATGTTCATCGCGTTGATGTCACCATCTAGCCATGTTGTCCCATTCTCCTTTTGCCTCCACTCTTTCCCAACACCAAGGTCTTTTCCAACGAGTCCTCTCTTCTTATTACATGGCCAAAATATTTGAGCTTCAGCTTCAATATCTGTCCTTCCAAAGGGTTGGTTTCCTTTAGGATTGACTGATTTGATCTCCTCGTGAGTCTTCTCCAACCACTGGACATTAGCTCTCCTAATTTTCAGCAATCATAGCCCCGGGAAGGCCCATTGAGTGCAACCTGCTCCTAATTGCAGAAAGCCCCAATAAAGCCATTGTGATGGGTGGCTGTCCAGAATGGCTCTTGATCCAGGCAGAAATGATTTCTTGAAATTTTCCACCAAAATTGTAGGCAGACAAGTCAGAAGGATAATCCTCCCCTCCCGGCTTCTTTAAGCGAAGGAGAAATTATTCAAGCAATTCTCATTTGACAAGTAGGGCTACTACTAGAAAAATCCCATGAAGGGTTTTGGATGGCAGAGACAATTGGAGAGAAATTTCTTCAATGAAAGAGGAGATAAGGGGAGCAGGCAAGAGATATTAAGTACTTCCTAATCCAGCTGAAAATTAAAGATTCACACCTCAGCTGCCTTCTGTTCAGCCAGATCCTCAGTTTCCAACACTCATGGTCGGAGGGACACTAATCTTATGATAGCCAGAGAGGAAGAACATGTCTCGGTCTCTGTTATAGCACATTTTGGAAGCATTTTCAAATCCAGATTCAGCCAGAACCTGCACTTGGCTTTCGACCCTCCCAACTGCTGACAGCATACATGTTTGCACAGAAAGCAGAGATGCCCAAACAGCCTCCTTCTTTGGCATTTGCCAGGCTCCCATATAAATATGCAAAGCACGTGTCACGCCATGTGTGCTAAGAACCTGCTGATAACAATTTATATTGTATTTGTTTATTTACTGAAGAAGTGGATTAGCCAGCTATCCATGGTATGATTGCAGCATTCCAATAATCAATCATTCAAACAACAGCTTAGACTTATATACCGCTTCACGATGCTTTATAGTCCTCTCTAAGCATTTTTTTTAACAGAGTCAGCACATTGCCCCCAACAATCTGGGTCCTCATTTTAATGACTTTGAAAGGATGGAAGGCTGCGTCAACCCTGAGCTGCTCAGAATCGAACTCCTGGAGTAAGCAGTGAGTTAGCCCTGCAGTACTGCATTCTAACTGCTGCACCACCATGGCTCATCTAACAAACCAATAAGTTATAACAAAGAAGATGCAGCATGGAGGGATGGATCGATGTGTTGTGTTTGATGTATTTTGAACGATTGATTGTCAACTATAAATAAAAAATGAATTTTAGTTTTTTTTAAAAAGAGTAATTTGGAATATGCATAACAGTAAGAAAAATATAATTGATAAAGACATGTTTATCTTTAAATATTACAGTTGGTGTGGTACATCTTAATTAATAGGGGATATAGAAGTTTTGTTTTTATGTTATATCTATTAGTGTTTCAGAAATATCCTCTGGGTAACAACTATATTAACATAGTAATGAAGGAAGAAATGTTGTATTACGTGATTTATTTTGCTACAGGTAATCCCCAACTTACAGCTATTGGTTTAGTGACCATTTGAAGTTACAACAGCACTGAAAAAGGTGACTTATAACCAGTCCTCTTATTTAAGAGGGTTGCAGCATCCTCATGGTCATGAGATCAAAACTTTGATGCCTGGCAACCAACATGTATTTGATGATGACTGTACCATCCTGAGGTCATGGGATCTGCAGCCTTCTCTGCTAGCTTCTGACAAGCAAAGGCATTGGGGGAAGCTGGATTCATTTAATGACTGCATGGTTCACTTTAAAACTGTGGCAAAAAAGGTTGTAAAATGAGGAGTGACTCATTTAACATCTGCCATGCTCAGCAATGGAAATTCTGATTCCAGTTGCGTTCATATATCGAATACTATGTTTTTGTTAGTACATAAACTGTTTCAACTCCTTCCCTCAAAAGAACAATATAGAGCACTGCACAACAGAACAACTAGACAAAAAGACAGTTTTTCCCCCAAATGCCATCACTCTGCTAAACAAACAATTCCCTCAACACTGTCCAACTATTTACAAAGTCTGCACTACTATTACTGTTAATCTTCTCATCACTCCTTATTGCCCATCCCCTCCCACTTGTGATTGTAGGACTGTAACTTTGTTGCTTGTATCCTTTATATGGACTGTTTCCTGTTATGATTTAATTGCTTATTGTACCCTATGACTATTATTAAGTGTGTACCTTATGATTCTTGACTCTCGACGAATGTTATCTTTTCTTTTATGTATACAGATAGCATTTGCACCAAGACAAATTCCTTGTGTGTCCAATCTTGGCCAATAAAACTTGGCCAATAAAAAGAATTGGCCAAGAATTTATTGGCCAACTTGGCCAATAAAAAGAATTCTAATATATTCTATTCTATTCTATTCTATTCTATTCTAAGTTGGAGTAATTACTTTGACAGTGCAATTCTCAATAGATTCTTTGTAAAATTGCTATGTTGTCATATCATAGTAGTCATTATCATACTCCTGGTGGAAAGTGAAAAAGTGTAATCTAGTTAAAATCCATGAAGGCATCTGGTTAAAATTTGGTAGTTATTTTTTTTCTTTAAAAAAAGATAATAGCAATCACAGGGACTGTTATTCTTTTTTTAAACATTTAGACTAATCTTTGCACTACACTGAATCTTGAATCTCAAATTAATATTCCATTTTGTAGCATTCAAATTTTGAATCTCAGTTTTGAATTGAATTGTGTTTGATTCATACATACTTTATCATTACTTAATTATCATCTTATGCAACCAAGCCTTGCAAAAACCAAAACTGAATAATCCATCTCTAATCAATTTATAATGGCAGATATTGATGTTTTTGTGGGAAGTCTCCCACCTAGAAGAATCAAATATTTTGGGAAGTATTAAAAGGGCAAAATATTATATTTCCCCAAAGGGAGAAATGGAGAAACATGCTCTTAAAGACAGAAAGCAGACTCAGTCTTTCTTAATAGCAAACACCCCACCCCACCCCCCGCCCCAACAAATATTTTTTCCCATTAAGAAAGATTGGGCCAGCCTATCTACAAAACAAAATACATTCAGCTTCAGGGTGATGGGATTAAAAACAGGACATGATCCTTCTGGGCATTATAGGATTAACCCACTACCATTTACCAGAAGACACAGAGATCATTACATTTCACAACTTCCCTAGCAGCATCTCTGAAACTTATAAAAAAATCACCATGTACTGTATTCATCAAACCAATTGGTCAGTTAACCCCGGACTGTTGTTGGTTCTGTTCATCATTAAACTTCTTTTCCAATTAGCCTCCATGTTGTTTCCAGCATCTTTCTCCCAGTTCGGACCTGAACCAGATGGATATTCCTTCCAACGTTTTAATGGTACAAATCATTGACTTATAAATTGACTTTAAAATGTGTTTCACATGGATTCAGCTGAATGTTCTTAATGCTTGTATTGATGCTTTACTTCAGATCCTCTTATGCCATTTATTTTCAAAACATTGCAACAAGCTATATGTGTGCATGTGTTCTTAGAATACTTAACAAAAGCAATGCCATTTTAGAATAGGAGTAGAAAGATCATTTGAAGGAAATTTGTTTAAGCAATTGTAAGATGAAGAAGTGAGTAGTCACTCAGAAAGAAGACATTCCCAAGCAAGTATGGTTTGTGCTTAAGTGTTGTGTACATCCTAAAGAGATAAAAAGTAAACTATAAAGGGGGAGGATATTTGACAGTGGTCCTGAGCCTCACAGTTGCTTTTTTCCAAGGGAAATTTTTCCTAATTTTCATAAATTCCTAAGGTGATATCATCCAAACCTGTTTGTTTAAGTGTTTTGAAATAAATACAAACTGGATTCTGTACAAGTGTCATCTAGCATTTTCTTTCCCAACTTGGAAACAAGCATAAAAAAGAACTGTTTTTTCTGCCAACGATATGTGTGTGTGTGTGGGGGGGGACTTCATTACATTGTGTGTGTTACTATTAAAGTTGTTGAACATAAATTAGCATAAATGCAGGATTTATTGTACATTTAAAAATTAAATGAATTAAATAATTGTTTAGGCATAGAAAACACACTTTTAATATATAAAAAACTTTATTTTCGTACAGGCGTAAATAACAGTTTGTGCTTTGATTAAAAAGTAAAAAATAATCTATGATAATCTCAGCTGAAAACAGGGCATGAAAAAGAAAATGTTGAAACAATTTCTGTCTTCTCAGTGACCTAAAGGTATATATAGGTATATATCAGATTGAATTACGATTTGAAAAATTCAATATATTCCCAAATCCTCACATACTATACTGAGATAAATTTTAACTCCTTGCAAACTAATCTTTACAGTGTCTATTTTTTATTAGTCCATATCGCTAAATGTGTAATGGGGAGGAATGCATTGTCATATCTGGAAAGATCCATGTATTATAATTAATCCATTGTAAAATTATCTTGGAATTAACAAATTAGAAAGTCGGTTCCTGAAATGTTTGGACAATTTGGTGTATCTACCATTAGTACTAAAAGCTGTAAGTTACCAATTTGTTCATGTAGATGAAATCACTGTTTACTTTCTATTATATGTACATTTTTGCTATCTTCAGAAGTGTCAAATTATTTTGATAACAGCTGATCTATCTGTTTTGTTGCAACTAGGGCAACACCTATGATGTTATACTTGGATTTTTGGAGAGGGAGATATAGTACATCATGATGAACATATTTATATTTGCAAAATGCAAGAAACAAAGTACATAACACATATTATTTTAATGTCAAGTATATAAAAAAGACAGATAATATAGTGGACCACTGAGATGAATGGATATTAGGAATGTTATATTAAAACATATTAGGAATGTTACATATTAGGAATGTTACATTAAAACAACGTAATTCATTTGCATATATTAACACTACAGATGATAGAAAAAATTCAATCAGTATTCAGAGTACTTATTCAAAACACGTATTACATAAATTTATAAGAAACAATGTTTAAAGATGGGGAAAATAGATGAAAAGGTTTTTACTTTTTCGTGCAAGAAATTTGAATAATTATGCTTATCTTCAACAAGTTGGCAGACTGAAGGAAATTCAAAACACTTAATATGCCAGAATGTTATAATTAATTTCAAACCTCCTATATTTAAAACTAAGGAATCACTTGTGAAATACTGTGTTATATTTTTGCTTCCTTAAAATTTCTCACATTTCTTCCAGTGGCCAGCTTTCTCATTCTAATTGTTGCTTCTACCATCCAAAATCTAATTTTCTTTTTGCTATCATAACACTACTCAAAATGCTACCTGGAATGGTTCAGTGATTAGCTCTTAATACTACTAGAAATCATAATCCATTAATTAGCTCTTATCACAAAAATGTGAGAACCAGTTTGGTATAGTGGGTAAGGCATCAGACTAGAAACCAGGAGACTATAATTACTAATACTATCTAAGATCCAGAGCCAGCTGGGTATCCATGGACCAGTCACTCTCTCTCAGCCCCAGGAAAAAAGCACTTCTGAAAATCTTGCTAAGAAAAGGGCAGGGACTTGTCCAGATGCTGTCTGGAGTCAACACTAGCTCGAAGGCACATGTGCGTGCGCGCACGCACACACAAACACACACACACACGCACCACAAATTATAAAAATATGAATTCTAGTTCAGCATTTAAATCTGACTTAACCTAACCTAACCCTAAACTAAAATGCCCACATATCCTTCTATTTGTGTTTGCAAAAAATATTCAGTTATGTTTGAGTGAGTGCTGCACAAAAATGCTTCAAAAGTATATGTCAGCTAAATAAGTGATTGAAACTTTTGCAAAGGTTTCTCTGTTTTTTCCTAACTACCTTTTGATGGAAGTCACCAGCAGCTAGAGAAAAAACTGATTTTGGATTATTTTCTTCATAAATACATGAAAGTGACACTTGCCCTGCTTGTTTTCCCAGAAGTACTGAAAAATGGGATTGTTTTATTATTTGCTTGAGATAAATGATTCAGTATCAAAGAGACCCAGACAAGTCTGATATCTGGAAGTAATACCTTTGCAAAAAAAGAACACCAAATAGATTCCAATATTGCTTCAGGGGAAACATTTTACGAGAAACATAATGATCATATTAAGAAACAACAACAAAAAAAACCCTAGAGTTTCACTTTAGTTCTTCCTGTCTTCACATTTATCCATTTCCAGAAATATACCTCAAAAGCTCTTTTAGAGAAAATCGTTGAAGAACTAACCCAATGCTAATCCCCTTTCATTTTATTGTTTCATGTAAAACAGGATTTCTCAATCTTAGGAACTTTAAGACACATGTACTTCATCTCCCAGAATTTGCCAGCCATTCTGGGAGTTGCAGTCCATGTGGCTTAAAGCTTCTAAGGTTGATTAACCCTGATCTGACATGTTATACCAGATAGCAGACTATAGCAAAATCTACTTTCCTAAAGTAGGTGCTTTTATTACCCTTTTTAGCAAGAGAATTATTGTTGAAAAATCCAACCTTGAGGAACTTTTGTGTGTTCATATTTTCCAACATGCCCATGAAGAGAAGATCTGCTTTCCATGACAGAAACCCACTGGTACACATGGATGTGACAATTGCTTTATCTATGAGTGAAGAAATTATCTGATTTCTGCAACTGAACATTTTCTCAATCTGTGCAAAAAGAAATTGCGACAGTTTGATTTTAAAAAGTATACATCTAAACAGGGGTGAGATTCAGCTGGTTCGGGCCAATTCACCCGAACCAGATGTTAATTTTACTAGTATTTCCAAAGACCAACTTGTGCCACCCCTTCCTGTCCCGCCTCTCCCAGGAGTGTCCCGCCTCTCCCAGGAGCGCCTCTCCCAGGAATGCCTGGTTCTGACTCCAAGGTAAGTGCAGGGAGGCTTGCTAAGCCCAAAATGGGGCTTTGGGGGTGTGGCATCCCCTCCACCGGTGCCCCATTTTGGCTTTCCTGTGGCTCCACGGAGACTTCCTAAGCCCCAAATGGGGCTTGCATCTAAAATGTGAGAATTCAGGAAAACCATATATCTGAAATGGTGAGCCTCACTTGTGAAAGATCAGGAATCTTTTTAGAGTTAAAAGAAAATAGTATTTCTTAACACAGCAGGTCGAAGTGATCAAGGATGACCATTTTGAAAAAGTTGAAAAAGCACTACACAATCTAAATCATCTCTATCTATTGGACCGGATGGAATATGTGCATACTTCTTAAAAAATCTATCCACTGCCATAGCCAAACCTCTAAGCATAATCTTTAAAAAATCTTTCAGGACCAGCTCCTTGCCTAACCTATGGTCACAAGCAACGGTCATCCCCATCTTCAAAAAGGGAGACCCCAGCCTAGTTGAAAATTACAGACCAATCTCCTTATGCTGCGTCAC